>JAHDVE020002669.1:0-224149 GCA_022606495.2 Halesus radiatus
AGCCGAAGGTATCTTCCTCGCTTTTCAAATATGGCTTCAGAACAGGAGGGCAAAAAATACAAAGAGATGCCCTAATACGCAAAAGGGAAGTAACCAAAATAAGAGGTGTGGGTAATATAAGAAAAACAGCGACTAAGTAAAAAGGTTCGGCTTGTTTACAAAAACCGAATACTTTGTTAGAGTATTTAGTTTGACCCTTATATAAATGTTTTGTAATTTGCTTACCGCAGTCAAAATCACGCGAAACAAACGTGGACGGCAGTGAACTAAACTGGTGGCAAAATGGGTGTCACGTGACCTTTGTCACCAGCCGTCAAAATCGTACCCAGGGTAACTCTATTAATTCTGACGTCAGTGCTTCAGAGAACGTTTTCGAGACACAGCTGGTATTTTTTTATATCGATTTTTCTGAGATATAACCTTTATTATAGATAACAATAATGGACATACCGATATTTCCGTAAGACTTCTCCGTAATTGAATCATGTCAATTACTTCTTTCGACATTCAAGAGTAGAATAAGGTACCATCGCACGAAATCCACAAATATTTGAATCCGAATAACGGATCCATATTTAAAGCATCGCCTATATTAATGTCACAAACAATTCAATAGAACCAATCAAATTTTACAATGTATCATCTACATGTTAAATCACTGCGAATCAATTTGTAAATTTAATAAAATTGGACAGTTTAAACGAACGATTTAAAAACACTATTATTTTCACTTGATTTAGTCATATTCATGCTATGGTTCCAAATCAGAAGTATTAAAGCTATTCAGTAAAAGTCCAAGAGAAAAAAATGATAAAATTCAAGTGGGTACGTCATAACTTAATTTAATAACAAAACTCAATGATATGGCATTGAACAATTAATTTGAAACTTCGAATTTTGAACACAAATATTTTTGATAAGAGATGATGGTGTATTATATGAATACATTTGAATATTTTTAGCAATGAAAGGAGAACGACTTCACAGCACTGGAAACGAATCGGAACTCAATCCGCATTACAATAATGTTATGAGTAATTCTAACGATAACAAAGTAAAGCCGGGTGTACACTGGACACCGAACGGCTGAAAAGGGCCTGGATATCCATAATAATTACAAAACAATTTTATTAACACATTTGATTTATTCTTGCGTTTGAATGACATGGGGGACAGGGAATCGGTGGCGTGCAGTCCATAAAGGCCGAAAAGCTGTGCTTACCATAGGAAAGACAAGAAACAATAAGAGAAAACTGTTAAAAATTTCCCAAATTTTTGAGAAATAGGTAGGAACTTGTACGCTCGGTTATTCAATCAGCAAACTTATGATAATAAATAACCATTTTCAAATATTCAATGACAATTCATACACGAACTTGAAAATCTGGAGATAGTCTACTTTATGTCATGGAGTAATTCACGCCATTGGGGGAGACTGTTCAAATAAATAATTACTTGATAGTAATTATGTAGACGAAAAAATACAGATTTTTCAATCATTCGTACAGAAGGCTTAAAATTATGAAGGTTTCAAATGAAGACCTTGATAATTATATTTATACAAATTAGAGTAGATATTTATACAAAAACAAATGTTTGTGTTATTGAAGAGTAAGATAAGTCTTCGTTGTCTTCTTTTTGTAAGACGTTGCGGTCGATGTTCAAAACAAAGTTTCGGGGAAAAAAGAGTGTTGAAAAATTGGCATCATCATGCGATAACAGTTGTACCAAAACAAGGCACTTATTATAAAAAAATAATCTTTAAGCTACCTCTAATTACAGACTCCAACTCAATCTTTATTATAATGAGAGTATTCGACGTTCGGCAGACTTACGATAAAACAAACCTCACTCATCTTTATACAAACAAAGATAAATACTGCGAAAAAAGACTAAACATTCGCATTACTAGAAATACTAACAAAGATTTATTCCAAATTCCTGTAACTCATACTACTTTTGGGCAACGGTATTTTAGGTAAGCCACAAGAATTTTCATTGTTCTTCCGGATAGCATCAAAACGAACGATTCACAAAAAAAAATTGTGTATCTAGTTTATAAAACACTAAACTTTATTATACATGGATTTTAGTTATAATTGCTAACTTTATTAGAACAAAGATACACATTATTATTATATTAAACAAAGTGGTGCAGGTAACGCAATTGAACTCCTAAATAATTAAAAACTGACATAACCAAATTACTGATCAACATCCCCTCTGTAAATATAAATATCAAAAGTACAAAGAATTTTTTTAAAGTATTGAAAAATCGACCAGTGCAAGTCGTGCATTAGTTTCACACGGATTCCTATGTGTGTTTATCATGTTGTAGGGTAAACCGCAGATATGCACTAGTCGTTAGAACAAACGCTGCGGTCTGGAGGCGAGACAGAACATGTACAGTACAGCGGGGAGTGGCATGGAGACTAGGAAGGACAGGCGAGCAGGAAAACACCAGCAGCGGGCACTACACATACACAGTTCATTATGCGAGCGCTCTGGGTTCAGGAGAAACGCGCGAGGGTTCCTAGCATATAGAATAAACCAGAAAAAAGATAAACAGCATATGATCGTATTACTGACGGCGTAAAAAAAGCGGTGACTTAATTTCAAGAAGGGCAAACCGAGCCAATTATTACTAAATTCCAGAATTAAAATAACGATATTTTGCGAGTGAAAGTGCAGAAACCACCTTTTTACTGGGTACTGGGAAAATCTCGTGGGATTCCATTGATTCGGTAAAATTAGATCAATGATTTTTACCACAAGGAATGCGAAAATCATAAATGAATGAGTGAAATAAAAATTAGAGTTACGTGACAATAATTAGGACACTATGCTTAGTTGATTAGTTGATGCAAGAATTGTTTTTTTTATGTTTACGATTATACCATTGAAAAAAGTACCAACGATGCAATGTCTATATATAAAAATCAATGTTTGTCTGTGTGTCCTCTATTTTCTCAAAATTAATAGAGCGGTTTCGCTGAAAATAGCACAGTTTGTGCTTATTAGTGCCGGGAAAGTTTAAAGAGTAGTTTGAACGAAATCCAATATGTTAAACTGTTGCTATAACGTTTTAAAATTAGTATGAAAAACATTGAACCCGCCATGTTGTGTTAGCCCATAGATATACCAATTTGGTTAGCCACAGATTACATATTCAAAAAAGAAGGTTTGTTTGGGTAATATATTTAAAAAATGGAAAACACAAGTAGGTACTCACTTAAGAACTAGATATATTAAAAAAAAAAAAAAATGTTTGGAATGAAATAAAAATTTCAAATTGTTTCTTTGTTTAGAGACAGTAATAGTAGTCACAAACGACAAGCAAGAATTCACAACTTCATAACTTTATTTTTTAAAAAAATCCGTAATACTTAATAATAAATACTTAATAAATAATAAGTGATGAAACTGCGAGAATGTTTTCAATAAAAAAAATTAGTTTAACTTTGATAGTGTTAACATTTTTGTGGATATTGAAGATAAGCGGTGATACGATAACTTTAATATTCTTTTGCGGTTATTCTGAAGTTCGCATTAGTTGCATCACAGGTGAAAGTATTTAGATGTTACTATACATACGGCATTCAGAGTTCCAGGCCACGTTAAAACTGCCGATTTCTTTGTCGTAACGAGACATGAATATAATGATAGTCGTGTTGTGCAGTCGATGGGAAAATCTAGGTCTTCTGGTATTGCCCATGCCAGGTTAGATTTATAGGGTGATGTATTACTCTATACATGTCTTCCATTCCACCACCGTTGAAGAATGCCATCTCTTTATGGCAACTGCCTAGTAAGATCATAACGGAAACCGTTCCCTTTTAAGACGACAGGATTTACATCACGAATGGAGTCACATTCTGCAAATGTTACAAAAGGAAAACAATGTTTCGATGACTCCTTTGAACCTATAAAGGTTGATGAATAAGGAACACCAGTCAAATTAAAAAAAAGACCTAATAATAAGACCTCACTTACCCCGAAACCTTCAAATTTCTCGAATCGGTGTATTGGTAGATATGAACTTACCTGAAACAAGAAAAGAAAATTATTGTTATAAACTATTGCATAAAACATAATAAGGAACTCCAGTCCAATTTGTTTATATATGTTTGTCAAAAATGACGTTCAAACATAAAAACCATTTTTTTTTTAAAGTTAGTTTTCATAGATAAAATAATTTCAATTTATGAATCTATGACCGGTCGGTTTTGATCAGTTTTGAGGTTTGAATGTCAAATGTTAAAACAAGGATGCGCTTTACCGTATATAATTTTATATTCAATTCATGGTAAACCATAACCAAACATAAGTAATAAAATTATGTACCGTTTTAGAAACTTTAACTCGAAGAATAATAATAGTATTGAGCATTAATATTATCATCCGTATTGATAATTGGTTTGCTCATGAATACTCTAATTTCTTTAATTAATAATGAAAAAAAAACATTGAACAAAAATTATTGAGCTTATACACACACACATAAATTACAAAACAAAATCGAAAAATAAAAATATCCATAGTAATCCCAAAACAGGATGGGCACGTGACGTCGATGTTCCAAATCAATGGTACCAACATAACAAGGTATTTTGATGAGATGATTTTTTATCCACTTTTAACAATTTATAAACTCTACGTATAATTATATATATAATAAAAGGTATATATTAAAAATAGGCGTTTGATGATCTATATGAGTATACATTTTTAAAGCCATTATATTTTTTATTCAATTTACTGAAATAACTTATTGAAGCTTATAAACTTCATTATGATGATAAAAATGACTGAAAATAAATAGATCTCAATAGCTCAATTGGGAGAGTGTTGTAATGAACAGATGATCTGGATTCAATTGCCAGTTTTATTTTCTGTGTCTTTTACTGTTTCATATTTCAATGAGATTTGTTAATATTATCTGCTTCAATGATGAAACGATTTATTTATGTGTGGATTTGCCAACGAGAGATCAACTGTAAACTCTCTTTTAAGACCCAGCAATATCCTCTGAGCGGAAACTGAACATTGTTTGAAAAGGAGGTATGTTAATACGAAAGAGAGAGGGAGCGCGCTAATTTAAAACGTTCGCTTAAGCGAACGTTTTAAAAATGTTTAATAAAACACAACATATTTAGAATGTACCAAAAATCTCAAAACTACTGACTAACGCACCGTTTAAAGAAACGCTATGAATTTATTCATACTAACATAACAGAACCACACGTGTTATTTATATTTTTCAGAGCATACTGTGCGATTTTTTTCTATCGAGGGAAATTCATATAATTACTTTCACAACTAGTCATCTGAATAGAGAAAATATAAAAAAAACACAGATAAGCGCATAAAAATTTCAAGATTTCAAGGGAAGCTTGTAATTACGTACATAGAAAATCTGAATGCGGAGGCTTAATCAAATGCTTTGTTTGTGATAAAGATGGAGAGCTAACAACGGAGCTATCAGCGGTATGCCTATTACCCACATATTATGTTCAATAGGCGCCATAAAGTAGACAACCCATGACTAACAATTTCAAATCTACAAGCAAAAAACCTGCAATAGTTCAAGGAGATAAATCTCTTCTCTATATATAAAATGAATTATTGTCCGTCTGTCTGTCGGTTCTCGATTTTCTCGAAAATTACTCTACAGATATCGCTGAAAATAGCACAGTTTGTTCTCATTAGTGCCTGGAAGGTTTAGAGAGTAGTTTGAATGAAATCCAATTTGTAAAACTGTTGCCATAACGTTTTAAAATCGGTATGAAAAACATTGAACCCGCCATGTTGCGTCGAGGTTAGCCCATAGATATACCACTCTGGTTAGCCACTGATTACATATTCAAAGGAAGGTTTGTTTGAGTAGAATATTTTCAAAATGGAAAACACAAGTAGGTACGTACTTAAGAACTTTATTATTTAGATATATTTTGAAAAAATAAATGTTTGGAATGAAATTAAATTTTCAAATGGATGTTTCTTTGCTTAGAGACAGTTACTTTCGCTGTCAAATCAATTATGGCACCTAAAAGACAAGCAAGAATTCGCATTCATATTCGCTTCATAACTTTATTAAAAAAAAAAATCGAGCGAGGCCGGGTACACATCAGCTAGTTGTAGATAATTTAAATTGACAGTTAGTATCAATTTCGATCAGGTGCTGCCTACATAAATCAGGTCAGGTCATCTAGGTATTCCTAATCATTCCGGCATTAAATGATTAATGATACGAATTTTTGCTCCAAGGGTAACGATGCAAATAAACTAATTCCAACACCGCGGCATACCGTGTCTAGGCCATATTCATTCCAAGTCTATGTGCAGAATCAATTGAACGTGAAACGTGTTCAAAAACACAGCAGTCTTGAATGGAATCGGTTCATGACCTCAATATTATCATATCGAGTGTGAATTATTTTTTTTTAAAAATATACAGGGTCTGTCGCAAAAGTATCGATTTTTTTTTCAGACAATTTATTGCCAATAAACGTACAAACAATTAATATTCTAAATTCAAAATACGCCCCTCGGTCATCAATGCACTTTTAATAGGGTTTATTCCACTCTTGGAAGGCACCCTGGAAGGCAGAAGGCGGAACCCCCTTAAGGCACTGCGTTGAAGCGGTTTTGACCCCATCCAACGTCTCCAAATGGCGTCCCTTTAGGCTTCGCTTGATGCGGGGGAACAAAAAGAAGTCTGGTGGTGCAAAAACAAAAAGAAGTCGGGACTGTACGGCGGTTGCGGCAGTGCCGCCACGCTATGCTTAGCGAGGAACTTCTGGATGACGAGAGCTGAGTGTGAGGGGGCATTGTCGTGAAGCAAAATCCAGGTGTTGGCGATCTCTTTTCGAACGCGGCGAATCCTTTCGAGCAACCGTTTAAGGACGGACACTCAGACTGTAACACTTCCCTCACTTTCGTGACGTTGTCATCAGTTTTTGAAGTTGACGGTCGTCCAACGCGCACATCGTATTCAATTGATTCCCGGCCGTTTTGCTTATAAACCCTTGCCTGTGACATGGCTTCATCTCCGAATCATGGCCAGGGTCTCGAAGCTGGTTTTTTTTCAACCGAAAGCAGAATTTGATGGCTGCCCGCTGCTCCAGCAAACGTCGCATCTTGATTTCCGACGCGACGACAAAACACACTTTGTGAGGATCACTGTGGTAGCTCTACCATTGCTCGGAGAGGACTGATTTGGTAGCGCGTTTGGTAGCTGCGACTCCCCCCTACCATCCCCACCACTCGGCGCAACCCGCTACCCCTTCTAGCGCAGTCAGGAATTTTTTTCTCGATACTTTTGCGACAGACCCTGTAAATTCATTTTTGTTAGAACGTTATCAATATTATATCGTTTCTGGTATGGATTTCAATGAAACACATCTATCTACACTTGGCGAAGAAAAATACCGTGAACTAGTTCGGTTAAAATTGTGTGTCACACTTTGAAGAAATCAGCAGAGGTCGTCGATTATTGAGAAATGAAAAAGGTCAATTGTATATATCGCAGGCTCCCAATCTGTCGGTTGTGGTCGCGAGAACTTCATGGAATTCTTATGTGATAGAATATTTGTAACTGAATTCGTTCGAGTGATAAGAATAATGAGGTCGTGTTTTGTCATTTGATAATAAATTATAATTTTTCTTAAATGTGCATGGTAAAATTTTAAATGGCAATAAAAAGCGTGTTTTTCTCTTTCTAACACAATTTAAATCATGTACAATACTATAGTACAAAATGAGATAACATGAATTTTATGAGTTCGTTTCGGGCTGGGAGAAATATCTCCCCAAAAGACTCTACGGCTATTTGTTTTCTGGGAAATATCTCCCAAAGAGACTGGAGGGATTAAATCTTCTTCGGCTTATCATTCTTACTACGTATAAACCCAAAATTTCAGACCATTCTGTAACATAGAAAACAGGAAAAGGGGAACATAGTCTCTAGCCAAATGCTTGCATTTCGCCCAATAATTTAATGGTTTTAAGGTAATAAATAATGTGTCCCCTCACAATAAACATATTTATTGGTTAAATTGATCAAAAATATGCATAATTCAATTGTTTATTGTGATGTGTCTGGGAAGCGATCAGTAAATTTCAGTCAATAGTTCCCATCATACAATGATAAACGAAATTTCCTCTTTGAAAAAAATATTAAATTTACCCTACGAGAAAAAGGCGTAGCCTGCTAATATGAAGACAAACGCATTGCTGAGGAAAGAACTCAAGGAAAGCATATCTTGAAGAAAGCTAGCGCGATCGGCTGGCAATTCATTGAAAAAATAGGTTGAAGTTGGATAGAATAAATTTTAAATGAATTAAAAATTACTTTGTGATCACCACTTCATTAATATATACATATCAACGTGTTTCGAAAGCGATGCTTTCCTCATCAGGAATATATAGAACACATGTTTCATATGTATTGTTTTGGAATCTTAAATACATATAATTATTATCTACCCACCTCCCTCCCCCCGATCCGATCCCCTTTGTCCCTGGAAGAGGATAGTGCCGAAATCAGTTCTATTTCAAACCGCTCAACACGCGTAAAAATAAAAGTGTTCAACGCCGCGATACGACCAACTGGCCAATTCTGGAGGTGAATAACTACAGGATATCCACGAACAAAGGTAGGCCTATGAAATTTCCTCGTGTTTCTTTTAGGCCTTCCTATCACCTTTTTTCGCCAACCCAGAATTGGAATTATTCAGAGCTGTCAAAACATGTACTCGTATATATTAATAAAGTGGTGATTACAAAGTAATTTTTAATTCATTCATTAATAATGAAGCTACAAAGTGAATACCAATCTTTTGAATAAATTATAAAGAATAAATTTTACTCCTTGCTTCCATTCTAGATGATCCATTTTTTTGTATCCATGTCCAAAATAATCACTTACTATAAGTACAAAAGGAAATAAATTTAATAGGTGCTTTTTAAGACGATGTTTTTTTGTTCGCGGAGCTAAGATGCTGTCGGTTTATGTGGTGATTGTTTGTTGGTGTAAATAGAGTTTTGCAGTGTAACGATAAGTTTGGGAATGTCTGGAAATATTAACATTATCCGTCTTCATTAAAATAAAAGCAATAACCATTATGATTCACGAATATTAATAAAATATATTGGGGATGCGTCGATGCGGCGATTAATTGACGTCGTCCATTGGCTGCTACTTTTAGATTTGCACAGACCGCGATAGCAATAATCGTCCAACATCCATTGTGCGGGTAACATACTCGGTACAATCAGGATTGTAAACATAAACGACATAGCATGACGGTGTTCGACGATGAGCGAAACAATGGTGTATATTTTCAATTGGATTAAATTGATAATGAATAATTATTGTGGACTAATATTTATCATCTTCACATTCGCAATATCGCTGTGTTATTCATGCAATGAAATTTATACTTCAATGAGTGCAATACAATGAACGTAAATAAGCAATTTTTATTGGAATTACTTAGTGAAGCTTATAAACCATATAAATGAAGATCAGATAGGTATATCCACGACACTATGTAGATTGCAAATAAATTCGGATAGAATCTTGCAGTCAATATAGAAAGATAGTACCCAAAAATATATGAGAATTAATTATTGAAGATGGCATCAACTGTTCTTAAATTGAAGTACGATATCGATAAAAATGATGGAGAACAATGAGGTGGCAGTAACTCAATTGGTTAGAGCGCGGGTCCCGGATAGCCCGAGAGGTCCTGGGTTCGAGTTCCAGATACGACTGTTCATTGGAGATTTGTTAATATTATCTTCAACTATAAATAAACACTGGCGTCATGAAATTAGCACAGCTTCTGAAATTTAAAGGCGAATGAAAGGAATTTTCAGTAAAATGAAACGAAATATTTTCTCGCATAGTCAATTCCAACACGGGCCATGAATGAAGCTCTGCAAAATACATGAAAAAATATGAGAAAATATGCCTGAAAATATCACCTGTTACATAATTTTCGGTTGTTACATGAACAAAAATCGTTCGTCCTAATTTTTCTTTTATGTACCAGTACAAAAGTGTAATACAAAATTTATAAACGTATAAAAATGCGAATCACAGGCAAAACCGGGTAGATAATCTTTTCAACCTGTATTTTTTTACAGTTTAAAATTATTATATATAATGTATGACGTAAATTTTACTGACTCCTGCATTGTTTTTTTTAAATGTTTTTTTTTTTATATTAGGCAGACCGTGATATGCGTTAAGTATTTTTGTTATTAGTATTATAGTATTATACTGCCCTGAAGAAGCTACGGTAGTGGCGAAACTCGGTCGGCAAAAGTATATACCAAATAAAAGTGATGTAAACGAAGTTATTGTTTTTATTTTTTTATTTTTTATTTTATAATGTGGGGGAAAGTTGAAACAGGTCGACCAATTTAAATACCTTGGGGTTGAATTCTCAAGCGATGGCCGGCAAGACGGAGAAACTGACCGTAGAATAGGTGCGGCAAGCGATGTTGCGTAAAGCTGGCTGTGTACAAAAATCACTGTATCGCTCCACGCTTACTTATGGTAACAAGATCTGGATGTTGAACGAGCGTATACGTTCTAGGGTCCAAGCTGCCAAAATGAGATTTTTGAGAGGAGTTGCAGGAGTCACGAGATGGGATCGAATAAGAAGATCGATGATCCGGGAGGAGCTTAACATCGAACCACTATTACTCTTCATAGAAAAGTCGCAACTGAGGTGGCTTGGGCACGTGTTAAGAATGCCAGAAGGTCGAATTCCACTGAAAATTCTGAGTGCTATTCTAGAGGGACGACGTCCAGTGGGCCGCCCTAAAGACAGGTGGGAGAAACAACTCCGGAGGCCGTGCGAGGAGAGGCTGAACATACTATGGACGGATGCCGTAAATGTTGCACAGGACAGGGACGCCTGGAGACGCCTTGTCGGTGTGATGGGTCCCTGACTTGAGTAGGACAAGGGGAATGTATGACATGTATGTATGTATGTATGTAAGGTATACTAAACACATGTTCACAAAATAGCTTATTTTATATTACCACGAAACGAAATGGACTTCTTGATATAACACGGCCCAAGCTAGCGTAGCAAGTAGGGAACATATGTTATACATTAATTTCCTTAAACATTATTTGTGAAATTAACTAACGATTTGTACATAATGTCAAAATGTTATAGAATGTAAATAAATAAACTTCAATTCTTGATTTCAAGGTGCGTTCTGCTAAACACAGATTGTATGTTCAAGTTTATTGCTATGTCTGGGGTGTGTAATGTTACCTACATAATTATGGACTCGTAGCTCGTACTAACACCGTTTGATCTTGGTTATTGAGTGTATCACGATTTAGGGTTATGAACTTTAGAGTGTTCAGTTCATGGAAAAGCGTCACAGCTTAACTTTGGCGAATGCTTTGAGAGCATAGAACAAAACGAACGTGAATAATACCAAATACTCTTTATGACAATACCTACAGCTTTGGACATTTGATGGCAACATGCTACACCAGCGCCATCTACCCACCCGAGTTGTACGAATAGGTTTTTTTCCATACATTTTAATAGATTTTATGTGAAATGTATTCTTAATAAATTATGGAATTTTTAAATTTATATATGCTTAATAAGGACATTTAAATATTTATATCTATTTAAAGCATATGTAAATAAAATATAAAATAGTAAGAATTGCGATAAGTAATGATAAGGCATTTACCGGTGCACTCACCCAAATTAGAAAATATTGATTTAATCATTTACGGAGCATGTATAATTATAAGTGTATATTCATAGGTATTATAAAATTATCAAATAATATGCAAAATTACTGCCTCAACACAGGCTAGCCTAGTGAGGCGGGTTATGTGAAACTTCAACTTATAACCATGTATTTCTATTCTTTACATATTACCTATTGTTATTATATTATTTTCCTTTTTTATATATCTAGTTTATAAACCACTGCAACTTACTTTATTACATTGTACATGTATTTTAGTTATAGTTAAACTTAACTACAGTAAAGAAATTATTATTAACGTATAGTAAATGATAATACGTATATAAACAAAATACGTTATGATTTATGATGTTTGGGGCTGGCATTTCCTCTGATATGTCAGATATACAGGAAATACGTGGAAATTAGGGAAAATAATATAAATTAGAGGTTAAATTAAGTACACAGGCATTCATCATAGAGCTGTCAAGGTTACAGATGATATTAATTAAGTATCTATATCGTAAAAATATACTAAATATAATATTAATTTGATAAGATACTTTTATATACTCGTAGATCCACCATTTGTAGGTGTAGACCAGTGCTTTACGACGTGAGGCGCACGCCCACTGGGAGGCAAATTTAATGTTTTGGCAGGCAATGCGCAAATCGTATATTTTTGGTTTGTTAAAATAAATAAAAAATATATTGTGTTCAAGTTTAACATGCAGAACTCCATTTTTATTTAAAGTTTAAAAAAATTAATAATAACCATTACTATTCAATTAAAAAAAAACCCCACCTCTTACAACAGTTGGAAATTAATAAAAATTCTAATAATCCAAAAGCTAATTTAAAAAATGAACAAAAAAATATAATTTGTTTAGCACTTCGAGAGAGGAGTGTAAGGATAATATATGACGCGAATTTGAATGGAAGAAGAAGCCGGGGACGCCCGAGGAAGACATGGCACGATCAAGTGAATCAAATACTCGAGTCGGGCGATGTCAGAAGTCGGAATAACAGAAGAGAATGTATGAGGTGTTGTATGAATGTGAATGAAGCAAGAAGTGTATGCCGAGATCGAGTTGTTTGGCGGTCCGTTCTCTCTGCCTACCCCTGCGGAGAAACGGCGTGATGGTTAGTTAGTTACTTCCAGATATGTTTAAGCCGACATCAATTATAGACCATAATACAAGTTAGCATAACTTGGCAGGAAAAAAATTTCTTGCACTCTAAATTAAAATTAATTTGGAAACGTTAATGATGACCATCTTAATGACATTTAGTCAAATTTAAAACAATATCAAATTATAGACCTTATGTAGGGAAACTTTACAGAATAATAACTAAGAAATTAATAAGAGCATTGGTGATAAAAATGAAAACATTTGATGAGTTTCATTATAAATACTTACATAATATAAATGGATCGTCTGTAAGTGGCTTCTACACAGTTTGATAATGCCTTCGGAAGTCAAAACAGCTGTCACGCGTAATAATAGTTATCCACCAGAACTTTTTTATAAATAAACCGTATTTAAAATTGAAAATTTAAAAACAAAATTTACATATACCATAAAAAAAAGGCAAAACTAACGCAAATGTCAACGCGAAGCGTAATAATGTTATAATTAATTCGCGTTAATTTGGGCTTTTATTGTTAATTTATTATTAGCAATTAATAAAATGGGCTTCCCGTTGCAAACACGCAATTCTTATTTGAAAGATTTAAAAAAAAAAAAACTTTCTTGCTACAATATTTTTTTGAACATTTTTCAGATATCGGAGTGGAGCATGGAACAAATAAGGTTGAGAAACACTGGTGTATATATCCGTATAACTACTCCAATAAAATATTTAAAAATGCCTATTCCCGTTCTATTTAAAGAAGATTCCTTATCCTTTTCCTTAGACTTAAAGCTTTACAATTATATATGGAAATATAAATGCAGGCGCAAATGTTCTAGTGAGGTAGGTACCCTTTTACAAAACATAATTTTTCGTTAAAACGCGTATTTATAGTAATTAAAAATTAAATAGAAATTGATTAAAATGCATTACAATATAATGTAATTGTTTTAAAAAGTTTTGGTTCAAAGCTTGTGTCACTTGAAGATATTTCATCAATTTGTGTTTTCAAATAATCTCTTAACAATCTGTTTAGAATTTTTTTAGTATGTGAATATTATGATATGTCAATAAGCCATATGTGTTGTACAGTCCTGTCCCTGAGAGCTACATTTTCATTGAATCCTCACCTTATGATACTTGCGCTGTCTATGAGAAAGAGGGATACTGAGCAGCAAGACTTGTCTATGGTTCCTGCCTTGAGTTCATGGTGTCACGAATTATGACAACAATGTTGCCAGCCGCTGGTTGCCGACTTGTGAATTATTTTAATGAATGAAATCGTGAAAACGTACTATTACCGCCAGTGCACGCGATAGCGCTGCTATCGCTGAACCTCGCCCTACTTCCAATGTTCAATCAAAGGTTTTTGAATAATTAAATAACATATTGATAATATTATTCTGTTTATTATCAGCTTCTTCCCAGGATAAAATAATAATACCATAAATTGCGACGATATGGGCTATGATTTAGAATAAGCAAATAGGAAGTTTTGTGATGAACTGTAGAAAATCAAATTTAATAATGTTATTAATAAGTTCTGCAAGTATAAAACGATTAATAAAACACTATGTGTGGAAAACAGCTTTCACCTTTAAATAGCTCACTCAACAGATAATTTTTAATGATCACATTTATTTTCAAAGTAAATCGGTTTTATCGGTAATAAATCATTTTAAACTCTGTTCATATTAAAAATGGGTGGGAGTAAATAAAATCATATATGCAAATCGTCTCAATTTGGCCTAACCATAGTTTAAAATGACTTTGAGGGCCCAAACAGCTGTAACAATAATTAAAAACTAAAATTCTCGGAGAACTTAATAATAACATCATTATATTTGAGTACTTCAAATTTTATTTATATAAAATACAAAAAAAGACTACTACTTTGGGTACACCATATCGTCGCTGCATTCATAATATAGCTTATGTGCCGTATCGTACATTCCGAGATGATCGAGAAAAACTGCTTTAAAAAATAATTGCAGACTAGATTTGAAAAAATATTTTTTTATAATTATTAGGCAAGCTTTCCAGCTAAACAAATCTATTCGCAAATCTAGTCGTTGCAATTATTTTTTAAAGCAGTTTTTCTCGATCATCTCAGAATGTACGAAACGGGACATAAGCTATATTATATATGCAGCGACGATATTATTATTCTTCTATTTTTTTATTAGCGACCACATAAATAAGTATGTGAAAATACAAAATATGGTGTAAATATAAAACTATTTAATCTTTTTTGTGCTTTTTCTTAGTCCTCCTCAGTAGGTGATCTTGTGATGCGGCGGACTAGAGTTATTTAATTTGATATCATTTAATGAGGTGCGTCTTCTATGTAGTTTTTAGTGTTGTTTTTAAGGTTGTTCTTAAGGTTGTTTCATTGACCTCTTTCAGCCAGACTTTAATTCTTGACTTGTACTCATTAAACTTTTCTATTAGTTTTATATCTGAGGGACGGAAGTTGTGGAGTTTTGTTACAAAATACATGTAGTGTCTTTGGTTTTATAATATGGAATGTTTTTATGCCATTTTGATTCGATCTAGAGTCATGTAAAAATTATTTAATTTTATTTTAATTTGGAAAGCTTAGGCATAAATGTTAAAATTTTTAGGGTAAAATTAAAAAAAAAAATTATTTACCACAATGAACAATACGACAATATCGGAAAAAGGGTTCGTAAGTAGGTGATTTTGCGCTTTAAACATATTTTTTAGGTCTGATACTTTATTTTTGTCTAGGCTTATAAAAATACACCTCTAAAACAACGTGTGTCCTACTTGCAGTGTTTAATTAAATCATCTATGATATTTTTAGGCCATCCAATTTTCAAACCCAAAACACACGATTTTGCATTACTTGAGATTAGTTAGGTTAGGTTAAATTACGTTAACGAGCAATTTTTTTTGTACTTTTAATGACTTTATATCACCAAAGTGTGTGATTCATACGTATGTTTAATTGTCATGGAACCACCAAAAGTTGCAATGTTTCATTTATTAAATAACTTGGATTTTAATTCATGAGGTTTCACAGTTCACAGTGTTCACGCGCACTGAGATCGAAATACCCATTACGTTTTTAATGCTCTGGAAACAAGGATTAATTTGGACCAGCGATCAAAAAATAATACCCGTTTGTTAAATCGAACAGATTATTTGAAAGCTTTTAGTTTGGTACAGGGAAGAGGGATAATAAGAGGGTAGAAACATCTTCAATTTAAAATAAGTTTTTTAATCTAGTGCGAGGTTGAAAAAAACAATAACCCGTAGCAAGGTTCGTTCGGATAAGAAATTCGTTTAGTCAGCCTTGAAATTAACTTGGAATCATCGTCACGATTTGTCTTGTAAAAGCACAATTATTGTTAAGTCCAATTTGTGGTTCGTGTCAGAACAAAAGAGGCACAAAGAGGTTCACGTGTTGATACGACAATGGCATAAACAATATTAACAAACAAAAAATGGTAATTTACAGAGCCGAAGGACGCGTCACAAAGCTGAAATATTGTTCAAAGGTTTAAAAAATAATATGAAAAACATTGAACCCGCCATGTTGTATTGAGGTTGGCCCATAGATATAACACTCCGGTTAGCCACAAATTACATATTCGAAATATGAAAGTTTGTTTGGATAGAATATTTTCAAAATGGAAAACATAAGTTGGTACCCTACTTAAGAACTTTTTAATTTAGATATATGTATTTGAAAAAATAAATTTTTGGAGCGAAATAAAAGTTTCAAATGAATGTTTCCTTGTTTCTTTGATTAGAGATAGTAACAGAAGTCACAAGGCATTACTTTCGCTGTCAAATCAATTATGGCACCCAAACGACAAACAAGAATCCACAACTTCATAATTTTATTTAAAAAAAATAAATAATTCTGAGTAAGGCCGGGTACACACCGGCTAGTGTTTATGTGCCTGTATGGATTGCACGCCTCTGAATAGAACCACAATTAACACAATAGCTAATAGTTTATCGTAAGCTTTGGTAAATGCCAAGATAGGCACCAAGATAGCTCGCAGTAAAATATACGAATTAGGATAAGCAGCTTGTTAGGAGGTCAACGAACTCGGATTCCGCACCAAACTGAGATTAATAATGGATTTAGCGGCTGAGCAGGGCACAAAGGGAAAATTGAGCCAAAACAAGCTAACTTTATAATGAAGGAAACGCCATATCCGGTTTCGCACTAACAATGCTGCGGAAAAGGTGACGTATTGGTTGGTGTATACATATAAATTCTACTTTGGGTGAGTCATTTCTTTAAATGGGTTAATCTAAATACAACCACGGATTAGAATTCGGAATCATTGGTGATCTTTCACGAAGGAAATAAATAACTCCAGTGAAAAATATAATGTCTTTAGAAATATATATTCATACGGATCAACAAACGCCGATTCTTTCATTATATACAATTATACGTACAATTTATAAATCGTTATTTAAAAGGGAATAAAAAAATCAGCTCATCAGAACACCGTGTGATTTTGGTACCATTGCAATTGGAACACGTGGGCATTTTGTTTCTGGATTAGTATGAAAAAAAATATATCGATTTGTTTTGTATTTGAAATATGTAATTTTTAGTTTTGACAATATTTTAACTTAATTTGGGTGACTTTAAGCTCTATAATTGTTGTTAAATATAAAAAGAGTATTATTCATGATCAAACCAATTATCAATACGGATATTACGATAATGTTCATGCTCAATACTATTACTATTCTTTGAGCTAAAGTTTCTAAAAAGGTACATAATCTTATTACTTATGTGTAGTTATGCTTTACCATGAATGGATTATACAATTATGTACGGTAAAGCGCATCCTTGTTTTGACATTTGACATTCTAACCTCAAAACTGATCAAAATCGACCGGCCATAGATTTGGATCGTTTTGGGGACCTTTGAAAAATTAAAGCTTTGAAAATTATTTTAACCACGAAAACAAACTTTAGAAAAAAAACGAAATATACTGGTATTTAAGTTTGAACGTAATTAATTATTGAGAGAAAAAAAATGTCTCGGAGTTCCTTATTATATAAAAAGAGTAATGCGTGTGATTGATCACCTTTGAACATTTAAATGTATATTCATGGCATTAAAAAAGCAATATTCATATATTTATTTTAAAAAGATAATATTTTTTTCCGACATCGGGCCGTTTTATCTTAGACAATTTAATGAAAGAAAAAAGGCGAAAACCCTAATTAATTTAAATATGAAATAATAATCGATAACTTGGCCTTCAATTACAGATAATTACTCTGTAACTACAAAATGTCATTACTATGGCAACACCAAGCTAATCACTCAAATTGTTTTTCATTTGTTTTTCACATTTAAATGTATTCACATTCCGAGTTTGACAGTTCGTTTTCAAAAGAAACAAGACAAAACAACATAATTATTGCTTCAGTTTTTTTAAAGATATAATCATCTAATACATGGTTATTTCGATACGTAAAATTTCCAAATAAAAAAAAACCTATCCATGTACCTAATTATCTTCCGTGTTGAATAATGAAAAAAGTTGAAATATAAACTTATCTTAGAATATGATGTAGAATCATCTCCTAACGGAAAGTACCACTAATTTATGAACATAGTTTGGTTAAAGTAAAAAAATAAGCATATGGATCATTGTGCCTTTTTAAACTAATATTAATCATCCTATGAGCCATCTTGGTGTCGTAATTTAAGACATTTTAAAGGATCGCAGTGCCCTCAAATTTGACCATTATTAAATGTCAGACTGTTTAGCCTCTTAATTCTGAAATTACATAAGTAGGTAATTTATGTATTAATTTACCAAAAAACCCAGCATTGTGTGTAAGGCTTCATTGCAGGGAAATTAAAAAAAAAGAAAATTTGTGTATATCTACAATAAATTTACGTAGCAAAATTTAATAAAGAAAAAAAAAATATATATATATGATGGAGGTCTACGAAATAATAAATAAAATTGTACTTTTCTTTTCAAGTGTTTAACTACATAGCATATACAAAATAACGCTAAAGATAAATGAGAAGAAAAAAAAAACATTTTAGTTCTGTCAGTGGCTTAGGATGGACTCAATTCTAAACACTTGCAACACAAAAAAAACAACCAATAGGAAGAAGAAAAAAACAATTTTTACCTGTTACTAAATTACACACGATGCAACTGCTACACTCGATTATTGAACTTTTTCAATACACAAAACACTGTAATAATAAATTTGGCAAACAAATGATAAAAATAAAATAAAAACAAAGGTGTGGACGAACGTAATAATAATTATGACACAATAGAGCAAAAATATTGCCTTAAAATAAATTGCACAATAAGAAGCTTAAGCATAACGTGCCGGTATTATTAGTTGGGACTTTAGAATTTGTTGAGGAATTTCGAGTATTCGCGCAGACACCACTCCAGTAAGGACGCAGCACACACTAAGTAATAACAAGAGAAACACATCGGGTCGGGTACTGGTAACGAATATACTGACATCGATATTACAACTGGCTGCTGTCATCGGGGAGTTTTTGTGAAAGGAGTACGCACGCTGACACGTTCATGGATGTCGCAGGACTAGAGAATTTTGAAAAATTATGATATACTACAAAAAAATGACAATAAAAAATTAGGAAAAATTTCTTTTCAAAATAAATTTGTTAATATTTTTTATGCCACAAACGTTCCGCATTGATAAATTGTTTCTATTTGACAAATTTGTACTCTTTAGATGCAACACGACTTATGGCAATACACTTCAAAAGCTGTGAAAAAGTAACGCTGCCACAGTAAGTTTTGCAAAATGAAAGAACGTTCGTTTTAAAATTAGGATCATGTTATCCCACCACTAAAGGTTTTACTCTTTTCAAAAATTGTTAATATTTTTTAGTTTCAAACACTACAGCTGGGTTGAAGACTAACCTGAAAAATGTATTATGCGGTGCATTATATATTTTATTTATAAACGTATAAATTTGCTTTTATATTAGAATTTCTAACTCCATTAAACTAAGAACTCCGTCGATGTTATGGGAGTTATTCACGCATGGTACTCGTCAAACTGCCATTCGAATCATACATTCATATCCGATGGAAGTAGTAAAAAAGTCGTAAACAAAACCAACGCACCGCAAAGTGCCAATCGGGTTACAGAGGTGTTGTATGTTAGGTGCCACGTGTTTTGGTGAAGGTAGTCGTCACGGTCGGGATCGGCCGCAAATTGTGTATGATTAAAACAAATAATAATGGTGGCTTCTCCCAGTGGAGTACTTTACTTATTTTGAATTGATTTATAGCTGCAATGACAACTTGACAACCTGACATCTGTGTTTTGTAACTAGTTTTGTAGCACTAAATATAACTAATAGCTTGTGAAGTAGATGCATTTGGTCATAGGTTAGAATTCATTGATATTATTATTACTAATTAAAAATTCGCATTATTTTTTTAAGAAAAAATATGTAATTTATCGGTGAAATTTGCGTTATTTTAAGAGTAATTCACGTTATTTTTGGGAGAGTTGGGTTGTTCTTCTGAAAAAAACGGTGGTATTTTTCAGACAAAAGTGGTAGATATATATTTTTTGTGATGTTTTTTATTATTATAATTTTTTTGTAACTATAAAAAATCATATATATGTATATAATTATATATACCCTTTTTCGTGTTTTTTTAATCATTTAAAGGTACTACTGTCATTCTATTTATAGAATGACAGTAGTACCTACGCGGCTTTTGCGAAGTGAAGTTATCTGCGTTCCATTTTATGGCTATTAAAGTTTGTCAAAACCATAGATAAAAAATATTAAGAACGTATAATGTTACTTTCTTATCATTAAAAACCATAAAATAATGCAAAAAATATGAAATTTCGCGATATTCACGTGAAAATTAGCACACTTAGCAACAATAGCAAAAAAATGACGAAATTTACAGGTCTCTACTTATTGACACAATTGACAGCATTCCTGGTGATCTGTTAAGGTGACATAAGACTTGCAAAAATTCTTGAACGATGCTTAATTCGTTTTATAATATGAATATGATTGGAGTTATTGGGTAGATATATAAATACAGAATTATTCAAAATAAAATTAAAAAGACCGGTCAATGGCTGAGTTGGCATCGTGTCTGGGTACCATCCAGGCGTCGTGAGTTTAATTCCTCGGCTGGCTAAGTCTTCCATCATGACACACGCAACATTTTTCGCTAACCCATATAATATGAGATAAGCTCTGAGAATAGAGATATATTACATTGATTTAAATGATGGATTCGCATGACACACTGTCAGATACTTGTGGGATGGGATGACAGGTGACGTTGGCCACCCATAAATTACACACTACCAATAGAATGTGCTGGGAATTCGTCGGAAAAAAAGATGAACCGGTGGGTCTAATACATCCGAGACTTTTATTAAGCGTCCATGTACATATTACAAGCTTCCCTTGAAAACTAAAAGTTTTATACAATTAAAAATATGTTACTTTTGAAGATAATCTCTATTCAAGTGTCTAGTTGAAAAAGTATATGAAATTCCCCCGATAGAAAAAAAATCCAAAAGTATGCTCCGAAAAACATAAGTAATGCGTGTGGTTCTGTTATTTAGCATGTAATAGGTATGAAAAATCACAGCGTTTCTTTAAATGCTACTTAAGTCTAGTCTTGAGATTTTTGTTCTATGCTAAATATGTCGTGTTTTATTAAATATTTTTAAAACAATCACTTACGTCCTAAGCGTGAATTATATTAGCGCTCTCCCTCTCTTCCGTATTAAGAAATTTCCTTTTCAAACAATGTTTCCGCTCGGAGGGTATTGTTGGGTCTTAGGGAATATTTTGAGGCTGAATAACGTTGGTTATTTAGATATGTCACTAAACAACGTTAAACGTAGATCGATACTGAGAGTATCAGAGAGGAACGATGTTCCAAGGTTTATAATTTTAATGAATTTAAATTCGGTGTATGAAAAATGTTTTGAGAATTTAATTTTGGGACCTTGACCCACAGTCAAAGTGCTTACCACTTTTCCACGGAGGTCAACAATATTATGTTAATATGATAAAAGAAATTGCAGAAAGGAGAAAAGAGTTGCGAGAAATATTGTTTAAAAAAACAAAAAAATAATTAAAATAACACGATAAATAAACACCGAAAAATATTTTTAAGAATTCTGTCATGTACCAATATTGTGATTTAATGAACATAGATGTTTAACTTCATACCGAATAATATTTAAAAAAATGAAACTCTAAGAAACAAGGTTAAATATATGTTAAAAAAATGGCTCTCCGAGAGAAAGGAATTGATAATGTGAACGCTAACTTGAATGGGAGGATCGAAATGTATGAAAGATTAATGATATTAAGTAAAAATTATAATGCATAAAAACAAATATATAGGGATCTATTGACGAGCCATATTCATTGAATTAACATAAACTTATTTCTGTATCTTGCTAAAAAAATCATTTATAATAAACAGTTAACATTTTTTAAATTATTATAAAAAACAAAAGGAAGTTGTTTGCTAATTATTTATATATGGTACTTACAGGAAATTCTGCGTAAAGCGTCCGGTATTTGTTAATTACTCATTATATCCATTATTTGAGTGGTTTTTTCAGAGTAATATACTAAATACAATCCAACTTAATAATATCACTTTATCAAAATATCAACAAGACTATGTTTTATTTTACTGTTTTTCACAAACAATACACACGCTTATAACGCACTGTCAAACTCTTAAAAACAGCACAATTGTAGAACACAGAAGCAAAGACTATTCATAACAAAAACTGAACCAAATATAATCATTGTACAGTGATTTCTTTGGATTGGATTAACTTTAGAAGTACTCGTAAGTCGCAGCACTGCTATTACAGCCACGGTAATACAATGAGTGAAGAAAAAACACAAAACATAAAACACAAGCGTCTACGTCTAATGATGAACACCGGTCTTGGCATTCATCTCACTTGGCGGTATGGGCAACTGAGACGATTGGAGTGGCTCGTTCTAACAGCGAAGCTAGGAAAACATACCTCGGATGGTACTGGTACTACTGGTACAGTACACAAGTGGTACGCAACATTTTGCTAACAATGGCACAACAAAATTCACCAAAAGCAAATACGCTCGGTTAGGTTGATAAAAGTTGTAAAGGCTTCCATTTTGGACTTTTACACAACCATTTACTAACTAATCGTTATTGTGTTTAATTCGTAGAACTCAATAATTTATTTATTTTTAATTAAAGTATCACTGTGACAGCTGTTACACGGTTTTTCATAATGATTTTTACAATAGCTGTCACAATAATAATAAAAAAATCTAAAATACTTATGAATAAATAATTAAATTTGATTTACCTTAAATAAAAAAAAAATAAAACCACTTACAGGTAAAACGTGAGACTCACAAATTTTGGGGTTTTTACAATGACTAATTATATAGTAGCAAAAACGTGATAGTGATTGTAATGTAGCTTTTGTTTGTGTGCTGTCTTCAATTTTTGTAAACGGTCGAATTTTTTGTTAAGATGTGCATTTTTGGAAATGTTTGAATGAGGGTTTAAAGATAAATGGGAATATTGAAACAAAAAAAATCGTCAAATGCAAAGCTCAGGTAAATTTTATAGAATGAAGTCTATTGTAATGCGTATCAAATTTTGCATATCACAGCAACTGGCACATTTTTGACAAATAAGTATCAGGAACGCGCAAGGGGAGGGAAGAAGAATTCGTGGATGCGAGAGGAAGCCATGACACGATCAGACGAATAAATGTTTTGAACAGGGTAATTTCAAGAGTCGGTATAACAGAAGGGTATGTATTAGCCGATGTATTAAGCGAGAATGAACTAAGGAGTATATGCCAAGACAGTTAGACAGTGGTGGTCCATCCTCTTTGTGGAAAACCTTGGGGGAAATTTTGTAATGTATAATTAGTATCTAGTTCTTAATAAAAAAAATAATAATAATAACGTAGCATTTATATAGCGCAGTTTTGTGTTATTTCACTTCAAGTGCGCTTTACTATAAACTTAAAAATAATGATTAACTAACTCCATTCAGTGGTATTCCTACAGTGCTCTTTTCATATTATATTTATACATTCTTAACATATGACATACATTCTTACTTATTCTTAATATTATTCCTACAGTGCTACGTACATATTCATCTAATAAAATTACAAAATATTATACAGTATACACAAAGCGAATACAAAAATAACACATGCACAATAACATTGCCAAAATAGCAACATTTTAAGACAGGAGTCGGGTTATGTTCAGAAATAACTGAGTTTATATATAAAAAAAATAAGGAGGAAACCAAACGACAATCGGAGGCTTGAGAAAATGGCTTTTTACAATAAATTGAAGAGAAGTTTAAATTTAGGAGCAGTGGGATTTTTTAAATAATTTTGTTTTTAGTCCGTTTAAATTCAGTCAATTTCCGGATAATAGTAAATGCTGGGGGAAGTTTGTTCCAAATGAGCGGGCCATTTACACGAAAAGAGCGATCATAGTAGACGGCTCGATTTGACATAGAGAGTTCAATTAGACGATTATTAGCATCTAGATCTGCTGACTTCAGAGTAAGATCTATCGCTTAAGTTTTGTCGGACACATAGTTCAGATATATAGGCTGGCGCCATTCCCCGCAATGCTTTGAAAGTTAGTAAACAGATCTTGAACTCTATTCTTTCAGGGCATCGAAGCCAATGAAGGCGATCCCTTATAAGTGGGGTTATATGACAAGTTCTTCTCGTTCAGTAAGAATTGTTTATTGTAAGGTGTTCAAGCGATGCTTCGCTGCACACTGGTTGCGGAGAACTGTCGTAAACAATATTATAATGGAAAGTGTAGATTTCTCCCGCCCTACTAAGCTTTGATATCATTACCCACTCCAGATTCGCACCGCGACGCTTCCCATTGTGTTTAGACTTGACACTTTACCGGCTACTGGGAAATCTAAAGAGAATTCAGCGATAGGTTTATAGAACCTTAACGAGCCGTGTCGTCAGCGAATAATCTACGTTAATATATTCGATTAAAAAGATAAACGAAGATGAACAAATATTAAAAAAATCATATCGCGCAGTGTTCTGTTCTAGATTTAATGTGACAGGGTAAAACTACGCGCATCAGATTAAAATGAAACGTACGTCATTGCGTGAATTTTTTGTTGAGCAATATTTGTGGGATTATGTCAAATGCATTAAGTAAGCTTCCAAATGTATGATCTAAGAGCTCGCTAACTGTTAAGAGATTAGAATCCGATGAAAAATCTTCGAACTAGGATTTAGGCAAGTGATAGAAAACAAGGACGGACGTCAAAGGCTGATAAAGCTAGCGGCATTTGCTGATAGCAATCATATATTTGTGGCCGCTCACTAAAGTAATGGAGGATTTATGATAGAATTTGGGCGGAGATGGAAGGGGTCGTGGAGGTCCAGCGACCGAGATAGAGGGATTCGCGTTGGATTCTAACTTGGAAACGTGTGTACTGTACTGAAAAAAGCCATAATTACTCATTATCATGAGTAGATACGAAAATCGACGAATTGACTAGTTTACCTTACGTGAAAAGTTTACATCAGTTTCAGTTTTTCTTCCACGGAAAATGATTGTGATATTGATATTATAATAATATCTAATGTTCGGTGTCAATAGTAAGATCATTTTATTGGATTATTCGTATTGTTTATTTTAATGTTATTCGCCATTTATATTACAATTTAGTATGTGATTGTACTTTTATGTTAGAATTTACTCAGTGTGAACGCAACTAATTAATAGACAACTCACTTTAATTTTCTGTACCTTTCTTTCTGTGCCTTTCAAATGTCAAAGTTATAAAGTGCGCCAACTGCATTATTCGTTCTTCTTTTATCACCAAATTCTCAGTAAACAACAGCTTTCATTAACTTGCTGTAGAGATATTCAAGCCTTGCTAGACGATTGTATTATTCATCTCTGTATATAAAAACGAATGTTTGTCTGTCTGTCCTCGATTTTCTAGAAAATTACTGAACCGGTTTCGCTGAAAATAGCACAGTTTGTTCTTATTAGTGCTAGAAAGGTTTAGAGAGTAGTTTGAATGAAATCCAATATGTAAAACTGTTGCTATAACGTTTTGTTGTATTTAGGTTAGCCCATAGATACAAGTAGCAACCTACTTAAGAACTTTATTATTTAGAAATATATTGAAAAAAATGTTTGGAATGAAACAGAATTTGAAAATTAAATTTTCTTTGTTTAGAGATAGTAATAGTCGTCACAAGGCATTACTTTCGCTCAAATCAATTATGGCACCCAATCGACAAGCAAGAATTCACAACTTTATTAAAAAAAAAATAATAATAATAATCCTGTGTAAGGCCGGGTATACATCAGCTAGCCAAAAATATAATATCAGTGAACAATTAGTGTTTTGAATCTACCATGTAACAACAACCCATCCGCGTTAAGATATTGTCGACACAAAAATTTAAACTAGATCGACCCCTCCCCCCCTACCCCCTTCCTTTCCAGACCCCATAACAAATTACGTGTAACTTTTTTTTTATATTTCTTCTTTATTTTGTATAATTTTTTTAATTTTACTTTGATTGCTTCGAAAAATCAGTTGATTCATTCATAAATAACACCCATGTGAAAACCTGTAAATGCTCAAATTTATGTTACTTATTCCTTATACTTGTTTTTTATATAAACTGTTGGTCTCCCAAATAAACAAAAATAAATAAAATAAGAATTCAATCCATCCAAAAGTCCACGCCTAAACCTAATGTCTGATACCCTTCAAAGGAATCCCGCATAGAAAAGGAGGACATGAAAATAATCACCATTCAACTAACTCAGTCCATTCCCCTACAGAATTGTCTGTGACAAAGAAACAGATGAAACAAAAATAAACTACAACTATTTCAGTGTAATATCCTCCGAAGGTTCTGTAGAGACCGGGGTAATACAAACAATTAAACACCAATAAAACTCTCACTCAATTATCTCACGCAACAACCACTCAATCTAGACATCTAGAGAGCGACAGTGAAAGAAAGCCGCAAAGAACAGCAATAAATTATCTAATATTTGATTGGCTCAGATTGAACGGGTCGTTGTGTGGTGATACGGATATTTAGAAAGGCGATCTTCCGGAAATCCAAAGCCAGAGGCATTTATCGGAGGGTATAATGAACTAGATTAACCAACTGGCACGATAGTATCGCCGGCGTGATTTACGAGAAAAGTGAAAGGCAGCTGGCCATCAAATGCCGCAGTAATTAAATAAACCCAAATTGAAAAAAAAGCGTTAATTTAAAATAGGACAATTTACAAACAGAGATTCACAGAGCGTAAAAGAATTTTTTTCACGATTCTTTAAATTAAAATATAAAATAGGTGATTACATTTCTCTCAACAAAAACAGAGAGTTGGTTGTTTAATTCATGTTTCGGCTAAAGCCGTGGTTAAATCGCAGAATCTTGTAAAAATATATACAATATATCGCTCCTGATATTAATTACTATAGCAGTATTTTGTTCTTCCCAAAGAAGGAAGATTTTAGAAGACTAACAATTTTGCAAAACAAAGCCATAATTTTAAAACGAAATAAATATTACAAAAGTTAAAAAATGTTAAGGTATCTAAACATATTATCTTTTAAGCAAATTTTATGCATAAATATAATAGTTTTCTTTTTAAAATGTCCAACGGCCGAAACGACCAACAAAATTCTGAATTCTTGAGAAAAATTAATAAACATCAACAGAGACATTCTAAAAGAAGAAGAAATGAAATAAGGCTTCTCTTTCGAAAGAAAACGAAATCGCTAAAACTCATTACTATATAGAGAGGTGAAGATCTTCCAAGAAAGAAAGAAGAAATAAATGCGTTGGAAGAAGGGAATGATGAAATATGTAAGTGCATTTTTAATGTCGTAATTTGTAATTTTTAAATGTACCTACATGTAGTTTGACTTATATTACAACAAAACTGTGTTTCAGATATATTATGTTTATATTAGAATACATGTAACCAATGTACATGCGTTTTATTTTAAATGAAATGAATAAATCCACAGTTATTCAATTATTCGATCGAGAGGTACAAGCCGGCTGTCAATTTGACATCATATTTAGGTCATTTTTTGTGAAAAAAACATTTCAACGACGCATATTTCATACTTCAATGTCAGAATTCAGAACGGAGTAAATACGAAGTTAGGGATATATTATGTTACCATAGATTTTTAAGAGCCGCATTAGCAAACCGCGGATGACACAACCGGGCCTTACGGTCATAAACTAAATTAACAAGGCAAACAAAATAATTATAAAGAAAAGAAACATTGGCCAGAATTCCCAGAAAACCTTGTTGTTAATTTATAAAGCGGATGTCTATAAATTCCTACATATTTTTAGCTTAGTAATATTTAAGCATCAAAGGTTGAACTTATGATAAAACCGCGTGTTTACTTTGAACTACGACAGTTATTTTTTCGCAGAAAAAAGGGATTGCACCAAAATAACGTTGCTATATTTAATCCAATTTGAAGTGTTTATCCGAGAAATTTGCTAAAACAAATAAATGATTTGGCTATCAACAGAGACGAGGTCTTAAGAAAATCCTTCACTAACTCATCTTGCTTACAAAGAACACACCTGTTAAATATTTGACCTACATTCATAATTGTTTAAAGTTGAAAGACTGCGAGAGAAGTTATAGTTAGTTTACTGCAAGCCGAATGGATTCATTTGTAAATAATTACGATGAGGAAAGCAAATATTGAACTTCAATCCAGTTCAGTTCGATCAATACGCACTTATATTTTTAAATCTTTCTCAATTTGTTTGATACTTGCTGACATCTTGATATTTACTAATATTATTTAATTGCTATTATGTAATTTGTGACTGTTACCACCACAACAAAACTGTTCTACTGTTTTCAATTTTTTAAATATTTCTTTTCAACTTTTGTACATTGATCTCAACATGCATGTACCTATATCGTTATATTATTACGGCACTATTTGTATGATTATTTTATTTTATTTATTGTTGTACTATATAATATTGTTGAACTAAATTCCTGCTGACAAAATACTTTTAGTGGCTTAGCGGGTACAAATTCCCATTGTATGAAAAACAATATTAAACAATAATTTATTTAATTTTAAATGGACTGGGATTTTTTTTACACCCAAGGTGTGAAAGTTATAAAAAAAAAGATTTTTTTAAATAAATTCATAAGGCATGTGAAATTCATACAGAGTAAAGTAAATTCATAATGTAAATTCATAATAAGTAAATTCATAATGTAAAGTAAAAAGAATAGTGTTAGTCATATAATTTGGCAGAAAAGGGGATATGTGACATTTAAAAAATACAGCGTGACTATGTAAATCCGGTTCCTGATGGTCCGGTAAGGAACGGACATTTCACTCGCTACTGCAGACACTACGCAGAAAAGTCCCCCAATGGGCTGCAAACCGTTACATTACTTTAATGAACTTGCTTTTCTGTGCAGTGTCTGCAGCGGCGCATGAAATGTTCGTTCCTTACCGGACCGTCAGAGAGCGGGCTAAGTGTCTCAGTAAGCACAAAAATAGGCGTACCGCTGATAGCTCCTTTGTAATTTCTATAACATTCTTATAAACGGTGTAAGCAACAGAAATAACGAAGCTCTCAGCGGCATGACAATAAACATCTTCTAACCTTGAGGGATGTTCCAAGTTTCCTGTAGTAAGCTTCGTACAGGACTTGAAGCATTTCACGCGCACTCCTCTTATTGATAGGAGTCTCTGCGACCTCCATGGCGCTGAGGCGAGTAACAAGGCGCAGTCTCCGACAGGACCAATTAACAAATAGCTTCACATCCCGCGATCTTCTGATTAAATTCCGCAAGAGATGTGACCGATGCCACCGACACAAGTTTATTTATTTTCCGCCGCCACTGTATAGCCATTTTCTTGCCTCGCTCGGAACTGTTTGTGTATTCAGGGCAGTGCACTTGGCTGGTTTAGTTCTGTAATTTGAGTGGGTACGCTCTTAGAGGCTGAGCAAATGTTGTGCGATCAAGTTTGCAGAAGAACTTTAAATGTTTACGTTGGGAATCACAGCGGACATTGTCTTGTTTACTTATCCGCAGATGTCAACGCGTTGTAATAACACAGCGTGGTCATAATTATTAGTGTAAGAACGACTAAAAGTCAATGCCAAATCTCCAACAAAATTTGACGTTCAAGGCGAAGCATTAAATTTGTGAAGTGGTGTAAGTAGTTAAGATCTTTTGAAAAGCACTTCTCAGAAAATGGAATAAGTTCGTTACGTAATGAGAAGTGAAGATTTTGACCACACAAAAATTAGAGCACTTTATAATAGTATAAAAGACATCCGGAATATTGATAACACTCCAGGGCAAAACGTTTTTAGGAGGATCAGAAACAAGAGGCACTTATACGTTAGATTTGACTGATTGGTTCAGAAGGTTGCGAGGTGAATCTAGGACTGACAGAATGTAACTAGATGTCTGACTACCGACTATTGGCTCATTCTGTATTCTGTGCTGATTAATCAGTCTGTTGGAGTGGCTGTTATCAGTAAGATATCAACAACAATGGACGCACGAGCATTGACGGATCCGTCCGAAACTCCACGAATGACTGTTCACAACTTGTCACTATCAACCCCGTGGGCGAGCACTAAACTCACAGGGCCTAGAACACTCAACATTCTGACTTTCATGACTGAATGTGACAGGTTCATTCCATCCATAACCAGCTGCTGTACTTTTTTCTCAGTCTTCTGCAAAACATGATTGCTTGCGAGTTCTTTGAACCAGATGTTTCTAGTTTTTCTTACAAAATACCTGAAAGACATTTATCTCGAACGTTAAGTTATGGCTTTAATACTGCGACCAGTTACTCTTCACACTTCAGCTATACATTTAATGAATCAAGCAACCATTATGTTAAATCAACCCTATGTTGTAATCAATGCTGAAAACTTATGTATGCTCGATATTATCATTATTATTTACTTATTATTATATGGTTATTACTATTTACTAATTATTATTTAATTTGCAGTATTTATTTATTATTATTCACTAGCGTTCTTAAAACTGAATGGCAGGATTGTGTCGAAAACGGTATCGAATTTAATAAATCAAAAATAGCAAAAAGTACATAGTAAATAAAACTTTCAAACAAAATGTCTAGAAATTGCCATATAGTGAATGCCGAAAAAAAACAAGAAATTATTATTATTTACGTATTATTATTTACACACTACTTCTTGTTAACAAAAATATGGTCACCCTATGATTGTGGCTAATTGGAGCACATATAATTTATGTTATTTGGGTTACAATTAAATTATTATTGTTGTAATCTATAAATGTACAGCCCAACTTAAAGATTTATTGTAGATTTTATAGTTGTTTATAGTTTGAATAACTATGGTGTTATTTAAATAAAGTAAAAAAAAATATATATATATATATAATATATCGTTTCACTAAAATTGTAAAGCCGCTCATCTCAACACAGCACTGTCCGCGTGAGATGAGAGACTAATGTTTTTTTTTTTTTTTTTTTTTAATTTAAGTATAAAAAAATAAATTATATTCACGTTCGTGTTCATAAATTTGCTTTGTTTATTAGAAGGCTGACAATTTTTTAATTTTTTTTACTGAATGGTTGTCTATCAATCGCTATCATTGTTTTCTATCTCCCAGAATTAGCAGCATAGGTTCACATGTTTTTTTTTGTGATGCAATGAAAGATTAACAGTGTATTGATAAGAGATTAGCTGTTGACGTATTTTGAATATTCATGGCGTAAAAATACTGCGCGAAAACAAACTGATTGATGTCATGCCTTACGTTCTTGCCATCAGCGATGTTATTTGAAGATGCCGATAACAATAAAACTACTATAATTATATTTTTCGAGCGAATTTTTTAAAATTTTTGTATTAATTTCTTAAAAGAAGGTGCACAGTGAACAATAATCAGTTTATCGACGTTTTATGGCGATAATCTTTAGTCGTTGACGAATATTAATTTGTAAACAAAAAAACGAACATTCTACGTCAACTGACAGTATTGAGCAAGGCTTACACGTGTTAGCTAACTGAACTCTAAAAAAAATTTTTTTTTTTAAATTTTAATAGGTGACAAGTGACAATGCAAGTAGCATAAACTTGGGGTCGATGCAAGAGCAATCACTTTATTGTAGAAACAGTTATATTACGAGAAATGAATGTCGAAATATGAACACATGCATTTCTGAAACATCCGGTCTCTATTGATAACACAAAATAATCAAATTTGTACATCATTTGTCAAATTTTTCACGTCGTTTTATATTATTCCCGGTGAATACAAATCGAAACGTTACATTTAATATGAAATAGCGAACGCCCGGAGACATTTAAACTATATTCAACATCGTTACTGGGAGCTTTATGGGCCCGTGCCCACATTTTATTGAAGATGCTTGACGTCAATGCGTGAAAACAATGGGTGATCAAAATTCAGGAGGCATGTTTAAAAAATAAAATAAAACAATAATAATTCACGATCGAGACAAAGCAGTCATTCAAAAATATATTTAGAGGATTAATTAAGTGTTGGGGTTAAAATTAAGGTGTCTTCGAACTAGAACGATTGGAAATTATAATTGTTATTACAAGTAATGATATTAAAGCGAATAATGTTCTCATAGTGAAACTCGCGACATGTGATTCCAAAACAGAAATTAAAAAGCGTTCAAAAGGAATTAGAAGCAATGCTTACGTGCCGAAACGTAGAATGATTTAATAAGTAGAACAAATGAGAAATGATAAAAAATAAGTGATACCAATTATTAAAAAAGCTTTTATTATTATTGAAATTTTAAAACATTCCAAAATCAGTCTGCCTAATGAAACTTTAATGGAGGTGAATCAATTAGACTTGGATCGTTATCGATGTTTACGTTTTTCTTGCTACAGAAAGTAGGTGTGCACATAAAAAAAATAAGCCAAGATCTCTAATAAAACCACAAATTAAAAAAAAAATAAACACAGAGATATAACTCAGTAGTTCACATTAAATTTGTGACACTAAAAAAGGTGAGTGTGGTTATATCTGGATCAATCTAATTATTATTATACCAAAATGACCAACGAAAATAAATGTGAATTTACGTTTCAAGAATATAATATGTACGAATACATTTCTCGTGCATCGGACCACAAACGATTTCCATAATGGTATAGAAATCTATGTTTTCCTTTGGGACACTTTTGATGTAGATTTACGCAAATTGTATTTAAAATTATATAGTTTCTATTTCTAAACTTTTAGGAGGGGTCAAAACAACGAAACTTTGAATAATTAAACGAACAGCCGAAACGAAATGAATTACGTGCGATACCACTGTTACAGAGGATGACACTGAAATAAATTTAATTGATCAACGAATAGAATACAGAATGACATTTGGTCAACAGAGGCACACGATCACCTAGTTTACGAAAACACAAACGTATTGCAGCTTCGAATACCCAACAGCGCTTGTAGGGAAAGAAATAAATTATTATAATAATAATATAAAGGTAAGATGTTTACTACGGAGAATTTTCGTATTCGTAGGAATGGTAAATACTGGGTTCTTAACGTATTGTGAACTTATTTCGAAAATAACAAAATATTATTTCAAAACAATTTACTTCAAGTGCTATCAGATCAGACAACACACAGCAACATTCATGTCATAAAAGCGTTGAAACGGGTCTAAAAGTCGGAACTTGCAAATGGTTAGCTTACAAAAAATTAAAGATAGTTTACGGAAACACCTAAAAATCAATAATAAAATATTAATATAGTTAGAATGCGAGCGATATCAGTGAGAGGGGAATAGAGTGCACTTCGACAACTTGATTACACATTGACAACATTAAATAAATAAAGACTGCGGCAACATTAAAAAAGAAGAAATTACTAGTAGGTACTACATGAGAAGCAAGTGAAGCGGTCAATTTTTTTAAATAATAAATGGTGGGTCCAATAGAATTGTCAAGCCCGATGCTAGCTAAAAAGCGTGTCATAAAATGCCAGAAAACTCTCCCATTGCAGAGTTTATTATCAGCGTGCAAGATTAAATTATCCACATAGATCTTCTTCAAGAACCATTATTATGAGTGATTGTCTGAAGCAGACGGAGAGCATCAGAACGCCACAAGGAATGTGTTGCTTTTTATCAGACCCGAAAAGTTAACTTATGAAGTGGATTCTAAATGTTCAGTTCATTTTTACACATAAGAATAGTTGCAGTGATTGAAAACACTTCCATCTAAGGCAGAAATATGGAAGCTCGTATTTTACAGGCAATATTTAGAGATGTACAGTCGTAACGATCCTCACACTTTCAAGACATCGAATTGGACAAAGTCACGCGTTGGGTATTCAGCGAAAGGTCAGACATTCATACTTCAAACCAACACCATTCATTTGGACTAATTATTGTAGCTTGCATTCCATTCATTAGGCTGGGCAAGCCCCGCACTCGCGTTAAGCCGATTGATAAAACACCCGCCATCACATAAACACTTGCTTGCACAATTAACCGACTACACTTTAAAATGACATCAAGCACCCAGCAATTGTCCAAAGAGGAAGTTCAAATGATACAAATTGAGAGTCGAGACTGCATCGGGGCAATGCATTTAATAAAGTGGTGTTTGGAAAAAAATAAATCGAAGATTTCCAACTACATTCAAGCAACTACGCTAGAGATTTACACATGTCCAGACAAAATAGCAAAGGCGAAACAACTGTCGAAAGCATTGTTCATTGGTGAAGGTTTTCCAGAAAAAAATGTTACACTTAAAATGAAAAAAAAAAACATTTTTCGGGAAGCTTTCCGTAAAATTTTCTAGGGATTAGTACGATTTTATTTGAACCCTGTTTCCCATTTGAAATTCGTCTTCTATCTAATGTATAGCAATACGTCATCAGAAGAAAACTGCTTCGGAGTGAAAAACGAAGACGAGCAATTTTGTAAAAAGCTTCTCAGAACTTCACATAGAGATTAATATAATGGGGCCAGCAAAAATTATTAACGAAGCAAGTTGTATAATGTAAACAATAGTTTGATCAAAATCAATTATTTTTTAATGGTGTCTGAATCGTACAATGAGGTCAGATTACTAAGAATCAATTTAAAAAAATTATAAATGTTTTGAGATTTTCAACGAATTATTTATTTAATATTATGACAGTTGAATTGTTCTACTAGGACAATTTCTAAGACTTGGCTTCTTCGACCGTACAACGAGGATCAGGGGATTTATGACGTGGGAGACTTCTGCTTCTTTTATAAAAGCATGTTTATTTTGAGAAAATTGTTGGAAAAAAAATATTAAAAGAGCTAAATCTTTAAATTAATTTGTTTGCTGTTCTAGAGAACCTATTTTTCTTTGAAATCTATTATAACAAGCAGTTTCCAGGATCGCATAATTTCTGGAAGTGGTGGGATTTGCGTGGCATTTGAATAAACATTCATATTTCACGCGAAGAAGTCATTGAGAATAATCTGCGAGACATTTATCGTTTATCCATCCGGAATAACTTACGACAACTGGAGAGAATGCATTCGTATTAAACCAGACGGATTCTGTTTTTTGAGAATGAGAAAGGTAATGGGACAAAAGTAAACGGTAAATTTGTGGAAATCAAGACATCTTGGAAATGTGTACGGGACAAGATCTGTAAACTCTTGCGCACGTTTTAGAAGAAGAAGATCAGGCTGGCCACTTCGACGCTTCAGAGCAGGGTAGGAAGGAAGGGAGAAATGCCTTGAAAAAGGCAAACGATTTCTTGCAAGGAGGTGGTGAGGGTGAAGAGAAAGTCACGGTCGGTTTTCAGGCCGGGTGAAGATGCAGGCGAAGTAGGTAGAAGGCGTGTTGAATCCGTGAGAATACTCTGAATTTTAGAAATGCACTCGTCGTTCAAGTACTTCGGTGCGATACCGTGCGGCGAATCGGGCAGTTTGAACTCGTGAATATTTCGCGAGCTGCCGTAGACTCTGTCAACCTTGGATCGACTTGATCAAAAATTAGGATGTCAATCACGACCTTCTGCTTGAATTGAGCCTATTGCAATCTTCACCTATTTTTTATTAAAGCAACCAAAATTATTACAAAGTATGTCATGGGGGTCAAAGTAGGACAGGTAATACTTTGCCGTCAGATTACAAAAAAATGCATTGTACAAACATAAAATAAGTAAGTTTACTCGATTACGCGGGCGCTAATGAACAGATCAGAAAAGATTGTTTATTTAGATCAGTCACCGTGGCCGCAGGAATCGCTCACAAAGACAGACAATTTTGGTAGAACAATAATTTTGAAAGGTTTTTTGTGGATCAGAGGGGCTCGACCAATGAGAGCCCGCTCTGTTTCGGGACCGTCGCCGGGAGCGACCGTAGGGGTGGCGGGGGTCGGAGAAATGTCCCGTTAGCACCCAGTAGCGTCTCGGGACGAAAACGAGGTTCAGGGGCGTAGGAAAAAGAAAACGATGACGTGCACTGTCATCATCACTTCTTCGAAAACCCCGGAACTACGCTTGTCGAAAGCCAATATGTACTGAAATGGGGCGTTTGCACAAATCCTCTTTTGTGCAAACATAACAAGATAGGGATGCGTATCTAGTCGCTTCTATCAGGTTAAAATTAAAGTCGGGCGTTGCACAATTAATTATTTGTGCAGACAAACAAACAAGACAGAGACGCGTATCTAGTCGCCTCTCTCTCTCTCTCTCGTTTGTGGTCAGGTCGTCTGTTATGAGCCTGACAGTACTACATGCCAGCTTGATCGAGAACGTATCGAGTCGTCTCTCGTTCGAAACTGCACGAACTCAGTAGTTGATTTCGTATCTAGTCGTACCACCTACTGCGTTATGTACTGGTTGATGTTATGCAAATGGAGGGTATTACAAACTTTGATAGTCACGTCTGGTATATTCTCCCCTCGGTGCAGTAACGTCTGTGCCTAGCTGTGAAGACGTGTACTCCGGCGGTGACCTCGCCGGCCAGTCCCTCTGGGCCGTCGGAGGGCGGTCCTCATCGGCACCCTTGGGCTGGCGTGGGTCGGTGCGGGCGTCAAAGCTGGTACTGGTGGTGCAGCGGATGCGGGTGTCGCAGCGGATGCGGGTGTTGCAGCGGATGCGGGTGTTGCAGCGGATGCGGGTGTCGCAGCGGATGCGGGTGTTGCAGCGGATGCGGGTGTTGAAGCTGATGCGGGTGAGAAGCTGGTGCGAGCGTCGGTGCCGGGAGTATGACCGCGACTTTGACCGCTGGGCGCACGTAGATGCCGGTGGCTGTTTGTATGCGGACAATTCTTACTTGTCCGTCAGCGGCGGGCTTAGCTTCGATTACACGTCCGCGTGGCCAGCTGTTTCGGGGTAGAGCGGGGTCCATGATGACCACCAAGTCGTGCTCTTTGATGGGGTCGGCCCGGTGGTGCCATTTCTGCCGGGCGGCCATGGTGGGGAGGTATTCACGAAGCCACCGCCTCCAGAACATGTCTGCTAGCTGTTGGCTTATGCGCCACTGGCGGCGGAGGCATACCTCCTCCTCCTTTTTGTCATATAGTGACAGGTGAGGGCGTTTTCCCGCTGACCCCATTAGAAAGTGGTTGGGGGTCAAGGGCTCCTCGTCTCTCGGATCAACCGAGACGTGGGTCAGGGGCCGGTTGTTGACCACGAACTCGGCTTCTGCAAGCGCCGTAAGAAGTGTCTCCTCTCTCGGGGCTCTTTCTTTCAGTGTAGCTCCTAGGGCTCGCTTCACTGAACGTACTAGCCTTTCCCAGGCTCCCCCCATATGGGGACTCAGAGGTGGGGTAAAGCGCCACTCGATACCCTGTATGGCTAGGGTATCCTGCATCCTTGCGTCTTGGCTGAGCGACTCCACGGCATCTCGGATTTCATTGTTTGCTCCATGAAAGTTGGTACCGTTGTCGGAGTACATCACTGCTGGTTGTCCTCGGCGGGCCGCCATCCGTTGCAGGGCCATGATGGCCGAGTCAGCACTCAGCGACGCAGCCAGTTCTAGGTGTATGGCGCGAGTGGAGAGGCATGTAAATATGGCCCCGTAGCGCTTTTCTCGGCGCCTGCCAATCGTGACCTCCATAGGGCCGAAGTAGTCCAGTCCGCAGTGTGTGAACGGGCGGACATGGTGCGTCAGGCGAGCTTCGGGGAGCGCTCCCATAATAGGTGGGACGGGCTTGCTCTTCCGCATTCGGCACGTTGGGCAGTCGTGGGCGATCTTCCTGCTAGTGGTACGTAGCCGCAGTATGAAGAAGCTGCCCCGTACCTCTGCGATGGTCTTCTCGGTGCTCGGGTGGTCCGCCTTCTGGTGGTAGTGTCGGATCAGCAGCCGAGTATAAGGGTCATCGCCATCCAGGATGATCGGAGTCTTGGCTACGCTCGTGGCTCCGGTTACTGCTTGCAAACGGGAGCGCATCCGCATGACTCCGTCTGGGCCGAGGAAAGGCGTCAGGCTGTTTAGGCGGCTAGCGGCGGGCAGCGCCTGGCCGTGCTGTATGTTGTGAAGATCGGGGGTGAAGGCATTCTCTTGGGACCTGATCACCCATCTGCGTTCAGCCTCCTTAAGCTCCTCGGCTCGTAGCGGGCCTTCGGTAGGTCGGCCCGACCCCATCCGGCAACGCCTTATGAAGCGCAGTATCCATGCTGTGGCGCGGATGAGGCGGTACCATGAGGAGAACCTCTCGATAGCGGGCAGGGCCTCCCCGGCTGTGGATATGAGGCCGACATATTGGGGCCTAGTCTCCAGGATCGAGTCATCGGGCTTCGTGGTGAGGGCGCGCTCTTCGGGCCAGTCCTCGTCGGGTTTCGTGATGAAAGCAGGTCCGCAGAACCATTCTCCTTGCAGGGACAGGTCGGGTAGTGCCAAGTCTCGGGTGCCGATGTCAGCGGGGTTTTGTTTGGTTGGAACCCACCTCCAGTCAGCTATGTTGGTGAGTTCGTCGATCTCGCCCAACCGATTCGCCACAAAGGCGGAGTATGCCCGTGGGTCGGTGCGTAGCCAACACAGCACTGTGGTCGAGTCGGTCCAGAAGACGGTTCTGCATATTCGTGCCTGACTTTCAGATTTAATAGTCTTGGCCAGTCTAGCCGCCATGAGCGCGGCCTGCAGCTCGAGGCGGGGAATTGATAGCGGTTTGAGTGGCGCCACCTTGCACTTGCTTGCGATGAAGGTGGCTCGCGGCGCGCCTTGCACTTCCTCAACGAAGTAGGCGACGGCGCAGCAGGCTTGCTCGGACGCGTCACTGAAGAGGTGCAGTGTAACGTTGCTCAGCTTGTGTCGGAGTGACCGTCTCGGGATGGACACGCTGCTTTCCCTCAGCAGACTCATCCAGTCCCTCCATCGCTCGGCATGCTCAGGGGCGATGGGGTCGTCCCAGCTGATACTCGAGCGCCACACGGCTTGTAGTAAAATCTTCGACCGTATAGTGAGGCAGGCGACGAAACCCACCGGGTCAAAGATTTTCATGATGATGGATAGGAGCTGCCTCTTCGTAGGCCGTGTGGCTTCTTGGGGGCTGACCGCGTCGAGAAAGGTGTAAAGAAATCGGTCAGTCGACGGGTCCCAGATCAGTCCCAGTACGCGCTCCGTCCCCGTGGTTCCGCTGTTGATCTGCACTGCGGCGGTTGCTCGTTCACCGGGGAGAATCCGTGCTATAGCGGCCGGGCTGTTGGAGGCCCAGTTGGTCAGGTTGAACCCTCCCTTTGCAAGGAGGGTCTTCACGCTCTGGACCAGTGCGGCAGCCTCGTGTACGTTATCCACGGCGTCCAAATAGTCGTCCATATAGAATTTGGAACGAACGGCTGCTGCGGCGGCGGGGTGCTCGGTTTCGTAGTGCCCGGCCACTCTGTCTCGCACGTACTGGGCACTGCTGGGGGAACACGTCGCCCCGAACATCATAGATGTCAACTGGTACGTCTCTGGGTCCCGTGTGCCAGGCGACCTCCAAAGGTACAGCTGGGAGGGCTGGTCCTCTCTCCTGATGTGGATGCGCAGGAACATCTCTTGTATATCTGCAGCGATGGCCACATTTCCCTCTCGGAAGCGAAGGAGGTTCCCCAGGAGTGAGGACAGCAAGTCAGGGCCGGTCATCAGCTGGTCATTCAGAGACGTCCCTCGGCATCGGCTGGCGGCATCAAAGACGATTCTGATTTTCCCCGGCTTGTTGGGATTTGTCACCGCGAAGTGAGGACGGTACCACTTTCGCGGGGCAGGTAATGATGCCTCGTGGGTTGAAAGCTTCCTGGCGTAGCCTTCGGCGACAAGTTGTGACATCTTGTCGGCGTACGCGGCCGCCAGGGTGGGGTCCGCCGCCAGCTTCTTGTCGAGAGATTGTAGCCGCTTCAGTGCGCACTGCCGGTTGTCGGGTCTTTCCACAGGAGTCCGGTTTCCCACCTCCCGGTAGCGAGGGGGCGGGTGGTCTCTCCCATCATCGCTAGTGCCCTTGCGTCTTGAGCATTGACCCGAGCTGCTGATGTAACGCCGAGGGAGTCGATGGCGAAGTTTGTCCTCACCAACTCCCTCAAGCGGGCGTCCGCGGCGGTCTCTGCTTGCAGGGCCAGAGTAGTGGCTGGGCCGTCAGCGCCAGGGTTTGTTCCCCCGTGAGCGATCCACCCTAAAGCGGTCCGCGACACTATTCGCGTAGTGTTGTCCTCACGGACCTCTCTTGATACAATCAGGTGGGCGTTGTCTTGCCCGATCAAGAGCTTCGGGGTGATGCGTCGTCCTGGCACTTGCTGCTCCGGCAGGTTCAGCTCGGCTATGGTGCTCGCGGTGATGGAGAAGGTCGTGTTCAACCCGGCGCCTCTGATGGTCAGCTTCACGCGTCGGGAGCGGGCGTCGGAGGTGCACATGCCCTTTGCTCCGTGAAGCCGTACGGCACGGACCGGACCGCTTGCACCGGTCAACATCGCGATCTCGGCGTCGACAAGGGTCACGGTAGAGCCCTCATCTAACAGCGCGAACACTGACACTTCACTCCCTGCGGGCCCGCGAAGCACAACCGGCACAATTTTCAGCAGTACGCTATCGTCCGTATTTCGGCGTCATAAGTTTACTTCACCCACAACCGGCTCCGTTTTTCGCACTTCATGGAGCAACCGATGGTGGGGATGCCGGCACTCCCCCACCCCGCACCACACTTTCACTTTACACTCCCTCGAGTGGTGTCGACCGAGGCACTTTCGGCACAGGTTGCTTGCGCGCACGGTCTCCCAGCGGAGGGCGACAGATTTCCCGGCGAATACCGCACAATCCCGAGTGGCGTGGAACTTATTACACTGCGCACAATTGTCACTTCGCACTGTCGCCCTTTTCCCGGCTGAAGACCGGTGGGCAGAGTCGGTCGCGGCACGCTTCCTGGGTCCGGGCGTAGCCGCGCTCGTCGGGGGCGCGGCCGCCGCATTCACTAACACTTGTTCGCGGCGCCCTCGATTCGGTCGCACCGGGTCGAGCATGCCGCTGATCGGGATCACTTTCGCGACGCTTCGCAGGAACATTGAGAGCTGCAATAGTGTGGCCGGGGTGGATTGGCCTAGCTGGCGCAACTCGAGCAGCCAAGACATCCTCAGGGTGCAGGGCATCTTGGCAGTGACGTCGGCTAGTAGGGCGGGGTTGGTGAGGTAGCCCTCCGTCCTCAAGTCTCGCAGGGAGGCCACCAAGTTCTGGACCGTCCCAGCGAAGTCGGCGATCTCTTCGAGTGAAGCTTCCGCTGACAGGTGCGGCAGCTTCTTCACCTTATTTAGCATAAGGTTGGCGATGGATCCTGAGCCACCGTACCGCGTCTCGAGGGTGGCCAGGATCTCTGGGACCTGTTCGGGGTCCAGCAGGAGGGAGTAGACAGCTTCCCGGGCCCTGCCTTTCAGCGCACGCTGCAGTCTGATGAGGTTCTCGCTGGATGTCAGCCTGCAGGTGTTGGTCGACTGGTGGTACTGCGCTATCCAGGCAGGCCACTCGAGGGGGTCCCCGGAGAACGTGGGGAGGTCCTTGGCTGTAGATTGTCGAGCAATGAGGGCAGTCATCCGGACATCCTCCTCGACGGACGGGCGGGGGCTCTCTGGTACGCGTGTCGATCGGATCGCCTCGGCAATCATAGCGCCGATCCGTGCCACGGTAGGGTCCTCGCCCTGCTGGACCCACTCTCTGGTATGCCGGGCAGTCTCGTCGGCGGTAGGCTGCGGCGGGAACAGCGGCGAGTAGCTGGGATGCCCCGATGTTGACGGGCTGGGACCCCGCGTGCAACTGCGAGGTAGACGGCTCTGCATAGGGCTGCGCGTAGAGTGGGCGGGCTCGTGGCTCGGCGTACGGCAGCGGCTCGGCGTATCGGCATACGGCAGTGGCTCGGCGTAGCGTCCGGCCGGCGCTGCGGGGCAAGGGAGCACAGCGGGGCCGAACGTTGCAGCGGGGAGGGGGTACCCCTCAGCCGGGGCTCGCACAGCACGCGCCTCTGCGTCGGTCATCTGTACTCGTACCGGCTCGGGGATTGGCTGCACAGCTGCGGGGACGTCCTGCTTGGCGGGCTGCATGGCCGACAATAGCGCGGCGAGCTGCTTGGCATGCTGCTCCCTCAAGGCGCGCATCTCCCGTTGTAGCTGCCTCACGGTGTCCTCTGTGGTGGAGGAGTTGTTCTCAGCATCGGAGGACTGCGCAGTGGTGGGTGTGGGCGCGGCACCGAGCGCAGCGCCGAGCGCAGTGCCGGGCGCCGGGCCGAGCGCAGCGCCGAGCGCAGCGCCGAGCGCAGCGCCGAGCGCAGCGCCGGTCCGAGCGCAGGTCCGAGCGCAGGTCCGAGCGCAGGTCCGAGCGCAGGTCCGAGCGCAGGTCCGAGCGCAGAGCGCAGAGCGAGCAGGTCCGAGCGCAGGTCCGAGCGCAGGTCCGAGCGCAGGTCGCCGAGCGCAGCGCCGGGCGCAGGTCCGAGCGCAGGTCCGAGCGCAGCCGCGCAGAGCGCACCGGCGGGAGCAGCGTCGGGCGCAGGGGCGGGCGCAGGAGGGGGTGGGGCAGCGGCAGACGGCCCGGCGGCAAGCCACGTGGCGGCAGGCCACGCGGCGGCAGGCGGCGCGGCGGCGATCGCAGCGGCGGGCGCGGCGGCGAGCACAGCAGCGGGCACAGCGGCGGGCACAGCGGTGGACTCGGGCTGAGACTCCGAGCTCGAGGCCCCTCGACGGCTGCGACGTGCAGGCATCTCGGCACGTACAAGGCACGAAGACGTACAGACGTCGCTTGTAGTCGAGAAGGCGTGCAGACGTCACTGAAGGCGAGAAGGCGAGAAGGCGAGAAGGCGTGCAGACGTCACTGAAGGCGAGAAGGCGTGCAGACGTCACTGAAGGCGAGAAGGCGTGCAGACGTCACTGAAGGCGAGAAGGCGTGCAGACGTCACTGAAGGCGTGAAGGCGAGAAGACGTCACTAGTAGTCGTGAAGGCGTGAAGTAGATCCTGGCTCAAGAAGGACCATGTACGGGACAAGATCTGTAAACTCTTGCGCACGTTTTAGAAGAAGAAGATCAGGCTGGCCACTTCGACGCTTCAGAGCAGGGTAGGAAGGAAGGGGGAGAAATGCCTTGAAAAAGGCAAACGATTTCTTGCAAGGAGGTGGTGAGGGTGAAGAGAAAGTCACGGTCGGTTTTCAGGCCGGGTGAAGATGCAGGCGAAGTAGGTAGAAGGCGTGTTGAATCCGTGAGAATACTCTGAATTTTAGAAATGCACTCGTCGTTCAAGTACTTCGGTGCGATACCGTGCGGCGAATCGGGCAGTTTGAACTCGTGAATATTTCGCGAGCTGCCGTAGACTCTGTCAATCTTGGATCGACTTGATCAAAAAATTAGGATGTCAATCACGACCTTCTGCTTGAATTGAGCCTATTGCAATCTTCACCTATTTTTTATTAAAGCAACCAAAATTATTACAAAGTATGTCATGGGGGTCAAAGTAGGACAGGTAATACTTTGCCGTCAGATTACAAAAAAATGCATTGTACAAACATAAAATAAGTAAGTTTACTCGATTACGCGGGCGCTAATGAACAGATCAGAAAAGATTGTTTATTTAGATCAGTCACCGCGGCCGCAGGAATCACTCACAAAGACAGACAATTTTGGTAGAACAATAATTTTGAAAGGTTTTTTGTGGATCAGAGGGGCTCGACCAATGAGAGCCCGCTCTGTTTCGGGACCGTCGCCGGGAGCGACCGTAGGGGTGGCGGGGGTCGGAGAAATGTCCCGTTAGCACCCAGTAGCGTCTCGGGACGAAAACGAGGTTCAGGGGCGTAGGAAAAAGAAAACGATGACGTGCACTGTCATCATCACTTCTTCGAAAACCCCGGAACTACGCTTGTCGAAAGCCAATATGTACTGAAATGGGGCGTTTGCACAAATCCTCTTTTTGTGCAAACATAACAAGATAGGGATGCGTATCTAGTCGCTGCTATCAGGTTAAAATTAAAGTCGGGCGTTGCACAATTAATTATTTGTGCAGACAAACAAACAAGACAGAGACGCGTATCTAGTCGCTTCTCTCTCTCTCTCTCGTTTGTGGTCAGGTCGTCTGTTATGAGCCTGATCAGTACTACATGCCAGCTCGATCGAGAACGTATCGAGTCGTCTCTCGTTCGAAACTGCACGAACTCAGTAGTTGATTTCGTATCTAGTCGTACCACCTAGTGAGTTATGTACTGGTTGATGTTATGCAAATGGAGGGTATTACAAACTTTGATAGTCACGTCTGGTATAATAGGATCACGGCGTTGGAGGGCAGGAGGCGAAGGGCACTCGACTGCACTCGAACGGTGGGCGTTGGGGTTCGGCGGTTCCTGCCGAGTTTTCTCGCAGCGTCTCAGGCTGGGGATGCAAGTGGCCTGCTTGCTTTGTAGGAGACGGGAGTCTCGACTACGACCACTGGCCGGACGGTCTCTACTCACTCGTCTCTGTCCACTACTGACTTTGCTTCGACCAAAGTCCCCCTTTTTAATCACATCCGAACTATTCTTCGGGTTCCTTCGTGAACTACGAACTGTGGCTCGGTGGCTTTTAATTAGTTCGCTGTTAATCCCCGTAACTGCCTTTTTCTGGCGAATGCGAAATTCCCGGGATTTAAAGCCGGGCGTTTGTAAATTACCCTCAGGTAAACAGACCTCGGGTACCGTATTATGGATTAGAATAAATCGGTGTTTCCCGCACTTATGGCTTGTATCAACATAATGTCGCAAAATTAGAATCCTAAGAATCATGATAATTACGATCACGTCGGTTACAGCTCGCCTTCACTACTTGTCTACTTACCATGTATGATGTAGGTCGGTCGGTTGGTCGGCGAATTGACCGGCAGACTATTGTTATTAAAGTCACTATCATTATTTAAACTTACCGAATAATACCGACCGCACTCGGAATAAACTACACTAACGCCTCGGTCAATGGAGAATGAAAGTATCGCAAAAAACGACGTGATTATAATCCCAACAATGATAGTTATATTTCGATGTTCCCTCAACTGCCGAGTACCTAATCCTGCGGCGAGTACATATTCAAAATAATTATCTCATTCCCTAGCCATATTATCGTCCATACGTCGGTTTGCAAGAAGGGTGACACGTCTCAAAAATCATTATGATTTTATATTAAAAAAAAAAATTATGTCAAAAAATTATACAGGGGGTTCGATAAACGAGGCGTTACTGTACCTACTTGACAGTCGTGGACAACTAATGCCGCATGCGGATTTCACCAATCACGATTAGGTTGATTATTAGTATGACTGCCTTCGCCCCAGCATGTGAGTTCCGTACAGATCGAGCAGAACGAAACAGATCAAATTGTGCAGAATATTTTGCATCTATCCTCGAGATGATGATTTGCAACAGAGAAAATTCACATTTATGCAACGTTTTTTACGCTCATCCGGCGAAACTTAGGGGGTGATAATTCATCACAACCTGAGGTTAAAAACTGGCTTTAAAAACATATATAAAGTCTAACCATTGAAGAAGATAACATTAACTAAAAAGTAACTGATATGTGTACCCGGCCTTGCTCGGGATATTTTTTTTGGAATAAAGTTATGAAGTTGTGAATTCTTGCTTGGCGTTTTTTATTTATTTTTATATGAATACCGCACAAGAGTCCCAACTGCTCCCAACCGTCTGGAGCCCGTGAGACTATCGCATTCCCAATTGGGGAATGTTGTGAGGCTGAAGGTATTGGGGAGGGGAAGGAGTAGGGGAAGAGGGAGGTGGGAAAATACCTGGCTATTCAGATCTGGTCACCAAACACGGCTAAATGCCATTTCAAGCAACGTTTCAATTCTGAATGGTGGTCTTTCACCAGGGCGATACTGAGAGTATTTTCCACTTTGGGTGCCATAATTGATTTGACAGCGAAAGTAATACCTTGCGACGACTATTACTATCTCTTTAACAAAGAAACATTGATTTGAAAAATTTATTTCATTCCAAACATTTATAGCTCAATTGGTAGACACGCAAGTCCCAGCAACACTAGAGGATCTGGGTTCGAGTTCCAGTTGCAGCCGTAATTTTTTTAATTTTATTGCGTGGTTTTTTCTGTTTCATATTCCATTGAGATTTATTAAAATATTATCTTCTTCAATAATTAAATATTACAATGAGGTTTATAAGCTTCAACGGGTTATTAAAATAACTCGAGTATATTAATTCCGGTTCCATGATAAATCAGCACACGAATGAATCGGCATACTTTTTGTATAAAGTCATTAAAAGTATGAAAGAAAAAAAATAGTAAAAAAAAACTAACCAGGCAACGTAATCTCACCTCACTTAATTAATTAAAAAAAAAATTTATATATATAGTGGTCAAGAATGCCGATTCATAAGTACGTTGATTTAAGGTATATTCGCACCTACCAACACCGCGCAGTGCAGAACAGACACGACAACATTACGTCGCTGCATTTATAATATAGCTTATGTGCCGTTTCGTACATTCTGAGATGATCGAGAAAAACTGCTTTAAAAAATAATTGCAAAGACTAGGTTTGCTAAAATATTTTCTATAATTATTAGGCAAGCTTTCCAGCTTAAGAAATCTATTCTTTTTAGCAAACCTAGTCTTTGCAATTATTTTTTAAAGCAGTTTTTCTAGATCATCTCAGAATGTACGAAACGGCACAGAGGCTATATTATATATGCAACGAGGATCAGTTGCATAAATTATCTACGAACACATTTGTATCGGACGTACCTTCTCCCAGAGTATTCCGACGCGGCCATTTTTCGTCTTCGTATTTATGTATAAGAATTTTATGTTTTGTTTGTTAATATATGTAACGGGCGGTCTGGCGAGCTTGTTCGCACCAGACCGCTCAAACTGAAATGACTGAATAAAAGTGTTGGAGCGGTACGGTTGGTGAGAGGGAGACCGACTTGTTAGACATCTACACGGCACCGGCGGTCCGCGCTTGGTGGACCGCATAAATAGCCTGCAAACGCTAGTTTGCGGCAGTTAGCATTTGACCGCCAGCCTGATAAGTACTCCTCTCTGCCCGCCGCCCGCTCTGACTTCTGAACCACTCGCCTTGTTTCACTCTGACCACTGCTTACCTCCATCGGACTACTGCCTCGGACTGGACCCAATAAGCAGCTGCCTCGGACAAGATTAACAAAAGTCGTTATCGTCAGTACCGTTCCTACTTGCAAAAGGAACGGTAGGAGAGCTACCTCCCCCTCCAAGCCTCGCTCCGTGGATTGGGATCAGTCGGCTTCTTCAGTTCGCTGGTGTACCAGATTACGTCTGGTACAACATTCATATTACGGCATACGTAGGCGTAACGTATCCGCACATGCGCGGACCAGCACCGGCCAAGATTGTCGCGTTAAATATTTTGAAGTTAGTATGAACACATACCGTTCGCACCGCTACCTTCGTTAGTTGGCGTCATTAGACACACATATTGCTAAAACCGAGAAAATGGATAACGATAAATTGATTGAATTGGTTAGGGAATTTAGGTTACAAAGTAATAATAAATATGGGAATAGGATTATAAAATCATCAAACATGTTGTGCCGGACGCTAACGCTAAGTTAACAGTTCAGTTGACAGCCGTACTCGCCGTCTGTGCCGTGACTGGGCTGTACTATTCTGCTCTGCGCGGTGCTGGTTTATGTGAATAGACCTTTATGTGATCACCATCAATTTCATACAACTGACAAAACTCGATAGAAACTTGTAAAGATGCAAACTGACTAAATTATAAAATGCAATTGATTTAATCTCGGGATATAATTTATTTATCTTCGAATTTTTGCATCCGCTAACGTGGGAAAAACTGCATAAATATTAATACTTTTGTATTTTATATAAAGTATATTATTTCTTTGAAGATGAGGTGAAACGTTAATGATCGTTTTAGAGAGATCGCAAAATGCAGATGAAAGTGTGAGAGTAAAAAATGGATGTGGGAATCTAGTCTAAAATGAACCAAACCTAGAAATTTTTGAAATCACTACTACCTCGTAAGACATAATGAGCAACGTTTGTTTGTTTTTGATTCTTATAAAGGTATTAAAAATTAATTGTGTTTTTAATTCTGTTTTACTTTTGGGCAGGTGTGTAACCTGACAAATAACAGGGTCATAGCCATAGAGGTATATAAATAGAGTCCACGTTCCTTGCAAAATCAGTGAAAAATAATGTTCGCCGCAGCCCGGAGCAATTTAGTTACCGGCGTGCCAACTTCAAGTTTTTTCGTCAAAAGGAGGTTTGTCGAAAAAAAAGTAGTTCCTTTGTCAGAAACTATTTACATATATTTAAATGGAATAAGGAAACTGCATATATAAATAAGGGGAAAACTATCGCAACAATTTTTTTTTGTATAATATTTTAACCGTCCAGGACCGGTGTTTCTTTACTCCGATGATTACGAAAACTATTATTTTTGTTGTAATAATAACGTCATCAAGTCGGTCACGAGCACGGCGAGAAAAAAGTAGTGTTACAAAATAAATAACATAGAATTTTCACCGATTGCAACAGACAGCACTCTTTTAAACAATAATTATCGGCAATTGCTTGCCGAGAACCGTAGTAGCGTTCCGCACAACGCAAACAAACTGTAGCATTCGATTCCAACTGGCATTAGAGTAGTTTGACCGGGTTTTGACCGAGTGTCGAAGAAAAACGGTTACACAGAACGAAATTATACGGTTTAGCGAATTCAATATTAGATACAGTTTATATCTGGGTTTTATTTAAGTACCCGCCTAGTTAAATCTTGGTTATGTCCGTAGTACAGATTGTCGTGGTGGATTAGAATTATCCGCACATAGATCGCAGACATTTTGACCAGTGTCAATAATAAAGTGCATTTTTATATTAAGTGTATTATTTTTTTATAGGTTGAAAAATGAAAACTTCATCGCCTCAGGCAGGTTGAATGGCTGAATGATTCTTTTCAGGTATTTGCTCGGAGCCTTATCTCCATTTGATGCCACTTTATAAAACAAAGATTGGAATGAAGAGGAATTTTGAAAGATACATTAAGTTTATTGCCGAATTTAGAATAACATTTGAATACACTGAGGAACCCATCCTCTTTCTTCGATATGAATTCATTTCTAAATACACATCTTGTATGTTTGTAGTCCCTCTCCTATCTGAGGGTGGCTTATTCACAATGCAGTGATGATTAATTCAATGTAGTTGAAGCAACGGCATCAATGGCAATGGCTATAAGTCACAAAAATGAATGTGTATATCAGAACCTTTAATGAATGAACTGGGAGTCCCACAGGGGTCCGTACTAGGCCCACTTTTATTCATCATTTACATAAATGACAAGTCATAAAAGATTGCAAGATAAGATTATTTGCGGACGATGCGGTTATTTTTATCACAAGTAAGTAATAAAAATTAAAGTATAATTGAGAAAATCAATGGTGCTCTTTAAAAATGTGTCCAAATGGATGAAAATCAATGAACTTAAACTCATATCATACAAATAGATATAATGAGTGTTAAACAAAGAATTTACTACAGTTTTTTTTAATTTTATTTTAGAGACAAACTACATTACAATAAAGACGCCCAAAAAAAAAACAAATCCCTAACACAAACACAAAATTGTTTAATCTGTAAAGGCATTCAAATGTATAGCTAGTTCCCAGTGAAATACAAAATGTACCTAGATTAAGGCGATCGAATTCCTTAAATTCCGACGAAATCACGCACTTATTTATGCAGCCGGCGAAAAGGTTGAAATTCCCGCTTAACACCGGACGCATGTTTTGTTTACGTAATAATGGAATCATCACAAAAACGCGTGTTTTATTTTATTTTGTATAAAGCTCAGGCAAAATTATTAAAATGTTTTACGGTCATATTTAAAAAAAACTTAATTTGCCGTAATGAACAATGCGACAATATCGAAAAAAAAGGCTTTGTAAGTAGGAGATGTAGCACTTTAAACATTTTTTACGTTTGATACTTTATTTTTTTTATGTGGGCTTATAAAAATGCTCGGTTAAACGAAAGGCCAAGGGTGTGTTTTAGTTTAATTAAATCATCTATGATATTTCTAGACCATCCAATTTTCAAATCAAAAACGCATGAGTTTGCATTGCTTCCCATTGCATCTCGCCTTTGGCTTATTTAGAGTAAGATGTAAAATTTATGCACTTAATACGCATTAGAAATAAGCAAAATGTAAAAATTAGACCACATGAAGTGGAACTATTTTAAGGTTAATAAATAAATAAAATATCTTGGTGTGGTTTTACTCCTAATCCGAACAGGGCCGAGTTTGTTAAAGAGTTTCCGTTGCCAAAACGATTCGATGTGGCAACAAACAAAACATGTCACTATTAGCTCATTGGGTCAAACCGACAAACGTAAGATTGAATTATTGGAGTGCGTTAAAGTATTGCGTAAGATAGAGAGTTAGTTTGTTGTGAGCGACTTTTTCTCTGACAACGCAATCGTTGCAATCTCCTATCTGGCAATCCTCCAGCTATCACTCGAGATGATAGTAAGTTGCTGTCACACGAGTGTTTTTATTAGATCGTTTTGTATCCATTGTGAAATAGAAGAAAGGAAAAATCCTCACTATAATTATTGATTGTTAAGTCGGTTAGATGTCTTTATAGCAAATATTATACCTACTATGAATTGGGATGGCGGAAAAATAGTCTGACTAATCATTACGCCATTTTTTCACAGAGGTAGGCAAAGATGACGGACCTTGACTCGGCCTTGGTACACGCTTTTTGCTTCATTCACATTCATACGTTATCTTCTGTTATTACGACTTCTGACATGGCCCAACTCAAGTATTTGATTTACTTGATCGTGCCATCTCTTCCTCGGGCGTCCCCGGTTTCTTCTTCCATTCACATGTGCGTCATATATTCTCCTTACACCCCTTTCTTCGTTCTTTCGCTCTAAATGCCCAAAGCGTCCCTTTCTCAATCTTAATCATTACGCTTACATCAGCCTTGAATTATTTGCTAATTTCAACATTGTTCAGGCGATCATACCACACATTCAGTCTATTTTCATCCTTCCTATTCCAGTTCCATGCCTCACTGCTGTACATCGGGGTTGTTGTCAGCGCTTCATTGTGGACTGCTAGCTTCGCTCCTATGAACATTTATTTTGTTAACGCCAACCGCGTTCGGTCCTCCGTTTCCTGCATTCACCCTTCTTTCAATATCCCTATCAGTCTTTTCATCTTTCGTAAACATACTTCCCAAATGCACAAACTCATCAATCTACTCCAAGTATTCATTATTTACTACTATATTGCACACTGACTTTTCAAACACCATGACTTTAGACTTACTTACGTTCATCACTAGCTCATTCTTCATACATATTATGTATATAATCAACACAATTATGAAGAAGAGACATTGGAGAACCGTTAAGCCTTGTAAATTAAAAAAAAGCCCTCAATAATAATGTCTATTATTAATAATAAAAAAATCTAACTTACAGCCCCATTCTAAATGTGATTCCTTTCACCCCTGCCTCAATCTCTATCTCTTCCCCCACTCTTTACTAATCCCTAGCCACGCTCTCCACCCCCACTGTACCATTTACTTATGTTTTTCTTTAATTTTGTAATATTTTTCAGTATACGAGTGCAGTTGCCCTGAGGATGGAACGGTTCCGAAACAGGTAGGCGTATAAAATAAATGTGGTTTAAACAAAGTTTGATTTTTTCATTTGATTATAATGGATAACCACAAAGTGATTAGCTTCATACAATAGTGGCAGGCCCAACAGTCTGAAACAAACTCCCTTCACATTTGCGAAAAATCGACAGCTCTACTGAATTTAGAGCAAAACTAAAGACTCACCTTTTTAAATTATCGTTTCCAGAATAACGACCCCATTGGTCTAATGGAGTTTTCGAGTACTCAGTCCAAGAGAATTACTTATATACCTATATACCTATTTACCTTCTACCGCCCAGATTACTTTCTTTAATTTTAATAAAAATTATTACACTTTTGTGTGCTTTAGCACTGACAGCATGAGCAATAATCATACAGGTATTTATATTATTATAAATAGGTATGTTAGTTGTAAGACTCTAGTTTTAAGCCATAGTTGTACGTCATTTTGCCGTATTGTATATAAAATATGCACTTGGTCATAGATATGTGTTAGTTTTAAATATGTACTAGGTTTATACATGTGTTAGGTTTATATTCTAGTTATGCCTACTTAAGTCTAATTTGTAAGTCACTAGCTATAACTTTTAGTTGGTAAGTGACTACCTATAAGCCATAGATGTAAGTCACTAATTATAAGTCTCAGTAGTTAGTCCCTAGCCAAAAGTCTTACTTATAAGCCATTAGTGATAAAGTTAAGCTGTAAGGTGTTAGTTGTACATGTTATTTAATTAATTGTAAAGCGCCCTTGAGGTGATTTTCCCACGAAAACGGCGCTATAGAAGTAATCCAATTATTATTATTATTATTACACATTATATTATCTGTGGCAGAAGGAAATAGAAGAAATTCTGTTCTTACATGGATAGTTTTTACACCGTATTTTTTTACACGGTTCACAAAACGTAACGGGAAATTTATTTATTGTTTTGGAACATTTACAAAGTGTGAGAGTGTTGATAATCGAATTTTAAAGTATTTACGGGTTGGATAGTTCTTGTTTTAGTTATCAGATATCACTTGGTAGACATGTTAAATAATAAAAAGAAATAAGGGAAATAGAGCATAAAACATAAGATAGATAAAGAGAAGAAAAGTATGTAAAAACATTACTAATAACACCATAAGGTAAAATAAACATAAAAGATATTATAAGATACAGAAAGAGAAGAAAAAAATAAAGCAAGTTACAGTATTTCTAATAACACCACTTTTTTCCATGGCTGACTTACTTTTTAAGATATGCGAGGCTGTTTATAAAGTTGTCTATATCGTCACATTCTAAATCATTGTACAATCTACACATCCGAGACATTGGATTGGAATAGACAATATTGTTATTAAATAACTCAAGATACAATGTTTTATGACTCCTCAAATAGCGTATATGGGTACTTTGATGTGAATACTACTTAGACAATGAGTGTTTTGGAGCGTGTTGTGAATAATTTTGTATAAGATATGTTTTCATGTAAATTTTGTATAAATATAGTAGTCAGCAGACTGTCTTCTTATCCGTTGCTTATTAGAATTCTATTTTCAAATGCAAATTGTACCTATTCTGTATAAGTATAGTAAGTCAGCAGACTGTCTTCTTATCCGTTGCTTATTAGAATTCTATTTTCAAATACACATTGTATCTATTTTGTATATGCATAGTAAGTCAGCAGACTGTCTTCTTATCCGTTGCTTATTAGAATTCTATTTTCAAATATACATTGTACCTATTTTGTATATGTATAGTAAGTCAGCAGACTGTCTTCTTATTCGTTGCTTATTAGAATTCTATTTTCAAATACACATTGTACCTATTTTGTATATGTATAGTAAGTCAGCAGACTGTCTTCTTATTCGTTGCTTATTAGAATTCTATTTTCAAATACACATTGTACCTATTTTGTGGAAAACACAAAATTAAGTGCAAAACTAAATTTATTATTGACTTCAGATCTTGATTTCCTGGTATGTATCCTCTGCATATTTACTGCAATTTTAATATACGCCCTCAAAATACATCACGGAATATTTGTACTTACTCGCATCATGTGCATCTTTCAATTTGTTTGTGATTCCACAGAAACAAATTGAACAAGGTTTGAAAATATCGATGTTGACAAGCTTGATAAGCCAATAGTAACTACTTGGGGCCATATTATTTGTGATGAAACAGTCGCTGGTTTATTGGTTTGTGATTCACATGATTAAATATATTCAACGAACAGTTAACGAAGAGTTTATTGAGATTTAGTGAAATAGCCTACTAGTCTTCTATCTATTATATAAAGAAGAATGTCCCGGGCGGACGGTGTGTTCGTTTTGTATAAAAATCTACTGTTTAATTCTGGGCTTGATGATATTTTGCACACTTTACCTACGAAACAAGAAGAACAGTTTTTCAACAAACTGCCTTCTTACAGACTTCCCGTTTCCTTGTGTACGTGGGATTGCCGACTTTTTGAGTGAGAGATCGATTCAGACGGTTGCTGGTTGCTCCGACATGTCTCTGACATGTGCACCAATCCATTGTTACGCGGATGACAGTACAGTCCATGATTGCTTTTTGTTTGACAAGCCCCCAAAGGGCACACAAACTCCAACGGCTCGGAGGGCTTTGAAGCAAAGAATGGACGGTTACCTCGAGAGGGTCTCCTCTTGGGGTAAGAATAACCTCGTCGAATTTAATGTTTTAAAGACCCAATCATGTCTGATTACGTGTAAAAGGGATCGAAATGATAATCTAATCTCCTTTAATGGAAGCAATCTTCCCAACAAGCCCTCCATTGATATGCTTGGTGTAACCTTAAGTGACCAGCTCAGGTATGGGGGCTTCATCGAAGCCTGAGTAAAGTTAGCCTCTCAGAAGCTGGGCGTATTGTACAGAGCCCGCAGATACTTTAATAGTACACAACTGCTGATCCTGTACAAATCGTAAGTGCGCCCCACTGTAGAATTTGGCAGCCACCTCTGGTCAGGAGTCCCAAAATATCTGAAAAAAACCCTTGACTCTGTGCAGAAACGGACGGTCCGTTTGATAGATTCGCCTATCTTAACAAACGGGTTGCAATCTTTAGAGCACAGACGTCAGGTGGGAATGCTGTCATTGTTCTACCGGTATTTTAATGGAAAATGCTCCGAGGAACTAGCGTCATTGATCCCTTCGGCACCGGTGCATAGTCGGGAAACACGCCAAACGCGCGCCCAACATTTGCACACGGGGGACATTTGTCACATGAGAACGGGTCGCTACGATTCGTTCTTATGTTCAACAGCTCGGGCTGTGGAATGATCTGCCGGCCTCTGTGTTTCCTCCATCCTATAACATGTGTCTCTTCAAGATCCAAGTACACTCCTTCCTATCCTCTAAAAGACCCTCCACACAGCATCCCCAAAGATGATATAGGCCTTGAGCGAAATTATTTCCCTCAGGGTCTCCTGTGTGGAGTTACTCTAAAAAAAAAAGTTTAGATGAGATTTCGAAAAACCACACCCCATCCCGCATGCCTATCCCTTAAAGCAGAATTTAGCTACTTCTTGATGAAATTTTGCACGTTTAATGTTCTAAATATGTGGAAAATTACCGGTTAGGGGTAACACAATCGTTCATAACCCCGGGCAACGCCGGGTACTTCAGGTAGTACGATATATAATTTTTAATTCGGTTCATTTAGAAATGACAGTAGACGCTTAGCCTCTGGGAGCCGATTTAAATTAACGTTTCAGCCAAATAATCTTTGTAGGAATTAGCAGCACTAATCCACTGCGCACCCGTGAGAAAAGTTAACAGTAGAGTTACTGTCGGCAGTATTAGAACGAGTTGTTTCTACAACTCGTCCTCTCTTAACATTTTACAGGCATGTTGAACGCCTTGCTGTCATTCGTTCAAGACTCGCATTTAACAGAACTCTTCCTTAAGCCCCAGCAAAATCTTCCGAGTGGAAACTGAACAATGTTTGAAAAATAGCTACGTTAATAAGGAAGAGAGAGGGAGCGCGCTAATACAAAATAACGTTAAGGCGTAAGCGATCGTTTAAAAATATTAAAAAAAACACAACATATTTAGAATTGTGCAAAATTTCAAGACTGTCTTGAGTAGCATTTAAAGAAATGCTGTGAATTTTTCATTCCTATTCAGAACTGAAACGTTGCTTGAAACTGCTTTTAGCCGTGTTTGGTGACCAGATCTGAATAGCCAGGCACTTCCTCACCTTCCTCTTCCAATGGATTCTGAATTGTGGGAATGTGGAATACAAACTGCCGAAAATAACATCTTAGAATAATCCTCTTTACCAATTTAGCAAAAGCACATCTGTTCTGAATCAAGTAGCTCGAAACAACCTCAGCATGCCACTGTGACCTTTACCATACAGAGAAGAGAAAAAGAAAGATAAATTAATACAGGACTTGTAACTAGCGATGGGTCATGACTCATTTTGTTAAGAGCGGGAGTCGGTAACGGGTACCAGCTCAATATTTTCGTACGACTTAAAATTGAACGACGGCTCATTTAAGAGCCGGCACACAGCCGACTGCCAGTTCATAGGCTCATATCCCAGTTCAAATGACTCCCAGCTTCCAGCGCATACGTGTAGGTACAAAACGTCCAGATGCCAGACTCCCAGGCGCCGTTCTACGTTCGACGTACTGTACAGTGCCTACACACGTGTAAATGCGGTAATTATTCTTATCTCTACACACGAATATGTGAACCCTTGAAAACAACTGCTTTAAGATGAGTAATGGAATATTAGACTTGTAGAAGTTAGACACGTAAACGATGATTTTATATAAACAAATTAGAACAAATGACCCTATTTAAAGATACGTCATCGTGGAAATGCGTAAGAATACGATCGAACATTTGAGGTACGTTTATCTTTTTAGATAGATAAACAAGCTTTCTTTAGTGGTTCCAAAGTTTGTCAAAAAGAGTCACAGCTCAATTGAGCCGTGGTACGGTTTACCAGGAGCCGTACGCTCACGGCTCATAAAAATGAGCCTGCATAAATGAACGGTTCGTTCATGGATGACTCATCGCTACTTGTAACTAACTAACTACACGTGGCTTTCCGAGGATTGAATACGAGATTCAGCTTCGATAGACCAATACAATATTTGATTCGTCTAATGAGAAGAAATAATTATAAAGATGTGTAGTACATACAGAACATTGTAAAAGTACTGCACAAACAACCGTTGGAAACTGTACATTGATGAATTAAGAATGAAGCAATGGACTGCTCAAATACACTTGGGGACCATTAGTCTGTCTGTACCTGCATACAGGTATATATTATTGGAGTCGGAAGCCATTATGTAAACATCATTATTATTACTATCTTTGGATCTTGTTGCATGAAAGTTGTGACTTCCTAATGGCCGTTTTATGTTTATTTGTTTTATTTATGTATTTACGGCACAATAATGCCATTTAAACAATACACCGAATATTATAAGTAATAATTGTAAGTAGAAACAGATTAAGAAAGCCATTATCGTAATCATAAATACACTAGACAATGTAATGTTCTTTACTAACTAATAAAGATTGCGAAATCTCAAACGTCCTGTGAAATCTCGCGGATCATATTTGAGACAGCCGAGCATGGTGAACGATAAAAATCTCACATATGATATAGCAGCGTCCATCGGGTTAAATAATAGAGCTTTATTCCAGAAGGCATGCAAGGGTGGTGCAATGCAATACGTTCCATATGTAAAAATAATAACACATACAAAGAAATAGCAATACATAAAAAATATGAAAATAAAATAATATGATTGAATACATAATAAAAAACGTTTATGGTGGATATCGCCCGGCCCCAGCGCCCTTGAGGTGATTTTTCACAAAAACGGCGCTATACAAATCATCCTATTATTATTATTATTATCTGACGGTCTCTCGTCTCCAGAGGGGACTCAATCCAGGCAACCGTGACAGTAATGATGGCATTCTTGGATTGGCGTACTCTGCACCATAAGCTTCTCATGCGGTGGCGGAGAAGTGCCCTGAAAGAGTGCACTCGTCCCTCCGGGAACACTTACGTAGCGCTGCAGTATCTCGGTAGACGGAATAGTTGGCGATATGCATTTGTAGGTGACTTTTAGCTGAAAATTCAAACGAAATCAAGCATCCTTACGTAGGTGCCGAAAAGGTTGAAATTCCCACTAACACCGGCCGCATGTTTCGATCTATCACCAAAATGCGTGTTTTACTTTATTTTGTAAAGCTCAGGCATAAATGTTCAAATGTTTTTGGTCATATTCTAAAAATACTTTATTTGACACAATTAACAATATGTCAATATCCGAAAAAGGGTTCGCAAGTAAGAGATTTTGCACTTTAAACGATTTTTTAAAGTCTGATACTTTATTTTTTTCCAGGCTTATAAAAAGACTCACAAAAAAATATCCGGTTAAACGAAATGTTAAAGTGTATTCTACTTGCAGTATTTAATTAAATCATATATGATATTTGTAGGCCATCAAATTTTCAAAACAAAAACAAATGATTTTGTATTACTTCGCATTGCATCGCCTTAAAGGTTGTAAGTTACACGTTGGAAATAAAAGCATTAAATAAGGTATATAATGTTTATTATCTCTGCGTATTCCCCCCCCCCCTCCCCCCAGTGTCAAGTGTCGTGTTGTGTGAGTTGGTGATGTGTTGTGCTGGTGACCGCGTCGGGTCAGTTGCTCTGGCACCCGCCCAACAGGAATCCCCTGGCTATAAATAAATCGGGAGAAATTCTGCTGCTTACTACGAGAGAGGGGCCGCACAAATCATTATTCCAAATCCGATTGGATTTTTTAAGTGTTGTTTTGCCAGGACTATTTATTCTAGAATCGATACAATTGGAACTGTTAAATTCCTATTAGTGGTATTACATAAATTGATTACAAAGTATGAGATGAATTCTAAAATTAAATAAACTCACCGAAGATTATTGGTAGTGGTATATTTTTTATAAATTCTTCAATTATTATAATTATTGGTTATTATTATATTTGTACAGTGATTATAATGTTATAATTATTTGAGGCACACGATACTTGAAACGAGGAGAAATTAGTTAAGATAGTACACGGATCGGGACACGAGAAAGGAATGATTTTCTCAAGGCAATCGAGGTTTATTTTCTTATGTTTCCGGCAAAAGAATCTTTTGAATAAGCGGTTGTCAGATACCTGACATGATAATACGACATAAGTATATTTTTCAGTCACGGTGAAGATTCAGTCGAATCGAAACTAGTTGACATATATACAAAATAAAAGTGGATTCATACAAAGTGTATTTCTTTTGATACATTTTTGACAAACTAGAAGCGATCTTCCCAACAAGCCTTCCATTGATATGCTTGGTGTAACCCTAAGTGGCCAGCTCAGGCACGGGGGTTCCATCGGAGCCAGAGTAAACATACCCTCTCAGAAGCTAATCCCAGATACTTTAATAGTACACAATAGCTGATCCTGTACAAATCACAAGTGAGCCCCACTGAAGAATTTGGCAGCCACCTCTGGTCGGGAGCCCCAAAATACCACAAAAAAACCCTTGACTCTGTGCAGAAACGGACGGTTCGTTTGATAGATTTCCCTTATTTTGATTGCAAATCTTTAGAACACGGGTGACAAGTGGTAATGCTGTCCTTGTTCTACCAGTATTTCAATGGAAGATGCTCTGAGGAAAAGGCATAATTGATCCGTTCGACACCGTGCATACCCGGGAAACACGCTAAATGCGCGCTCAAAATTTGTACACAGTTGACATTTTGTCACATGAGAACGGGTAATTTTTACGACTCGTTCTTGAGATCAAGAATTTGCCGGTCCCTGTAATAATAATAATAATTGGATAATTTGATAGCGCCGTTTTTGTGAAAAATCAGCTCAAGGGCGCTGTACAAATATTACTTCCTCCGTATTTCCTCCATCCTATAATATGGGTCTCTTCAAGACCCATGCTCACTCTATCCTCTCTTCAAAACTAACTTCCACGCAGCATCCTCAAAGATGACAGACATGATTTTGCATTATTTTGTTGGCAAAATAATACATATTCCTTATACTCGCCCAACAATTTCAGCACTCCTCTCCTACCAACAAGAAACTTAAAAATAAAGCGCTGAAGCAATTGCTAAAAATAAAATAAATAAAAAATCATTACGTATGCACTTTTGAAGTCAGCAATTAGCTGTTCTTCCGACAAGGTGACTGGTCAGACACCGTTTAAAAACTTACTCGTACAAAATAATATGAAATGAACAAACTTAACCCTTTACAACTGTTAGTAGAAAATCTTTTTTTTTAAATTACAAATTAAGCAAATCACAGAAAATGAGGTGCTGTTCAGCCAATCAATATGGCTTTTCAACAGGTGCCCTATGTACTTATTATTATTTACATGTTTTATATACATTATAATTTTCATCGTAATATATATATACAGTTTTTATCATTGCTCTTTCATACATTTCGATCCTCCTATTCAATCACCATTCACATTATCAAATCCAATTTCTTACATAGCCATTTTTTAAACATATATTTAAATATGTAACAATTTCTAGACATTTTGTTTGAAGAATTTTAATCGCTATGTACTTTTGGTACTAAATTTTATTACTGCGCTTCCGGTTTCGGCACATTCGTGTCATTCACTGGCGTTCTTAAAACTAACTTAAATTAAACAAGTACAGAAAATTAGACATTATTAGGCGAGGGAGTGGTGATTTAGGGGGGGGGCGGAGGGAGACTTAAAATAACTAGGAAACATGGTTAATAAAGGTGATTTACAGGGTGCTATTATTTTTGTTTATTCAATTATTTTTTTTACGTTTATTTCTAAAGTTTCTAAGGCGCACAATTTAAAATATGTGTTAACATTAGAATGTCAGTTCGTTTCTTTATTGAAGCTATGGCCTGCCTCTAATAAATGATTAGCAAACTAGGAATAGTTTTTATTTTGTAAACAGAGTTCATGTTCTCTGATTCTAGTTTTAAAATTTCTAGTGGTCATATCTACATACTGTGCGTCACTTTCACACATGTCAAGGATATGTCGAAACGCAGTAATAAAATTAAGTAACAAAAGTACACAGTGATTTAAACTCTTCGAAACAAAATGTAATTCATAGAATTACATTTTTTAAATGATTTGAAATATCTTAGGTACAATTCCAACGACCTCTGTCCGCAATTATTTATATATTAATTCAGGAGTTGTTTGTGTTATGTTTTTACTCTACGGGTTAAATATACACAATATGTTGAATTACAATTTTGTAGTATATTTATAGCCAGGTAAAATGTTCGTACTCTGGAATAACAATAAGGTATTATGATGTGTGTATAAATACTAGGGACAACTAATTGTTTTACAATAGCATTTTGTACCATTTGGTTCTGTTGCAGATTAGTTTAAGTGGTATCTCCCCATATTGTTAATGTATATCTGACAAGAGATTCTGCTGGTGACATATAAATTATATCAATTGGTATACACATGTTTAATGTAATTATAACAAAGCAACAAGACAAAGACTCGCATAAACATCATAAGAAATCTAGCTGGGGTTGAGACGCAAACACCCAATGAACAGGGCGGATTGCCTCGGTCTACTCGGTAGCAGCCTACACTGGAACGTAATAACGTTCCAGTGTAGGCTAGAAGTGCACACACACAGAATATCGGCGTCCAACTGAATACTGCTATGCGCACGGTGAGTGGAACACTTTTCTCCATCCCACTACAATGGCTACCTGTCCTCGAATATCGCACCGTCCACTGTAAGACGAGAGACAGCAACCCTCAGGGAATACAAAAAGGGCATGAATAGTAACATTCCACTTCAAGATGACCTTGCAAACCTCTCGGCCGGCCGCGTGACGTCCAGGCAACCTTTTTGGACTGAAGGTGGAGGAGAATTTTATCACAATACTCATCTGAAGAGTCACGGCGAACTCAGTAGCAGACCTCGGATGTGAAAAACAAGCTCCTTGTTGTAGACCCTTATCGCATTGCCAGGGTTCTCTCCCTCGGAAGACGTGGACCTCATTAAACCCCATCCGTTGCAGTCACAGCCGCTGTGCGTATATGATGCATAAATGCGGCCTAAAGGATTCAGAACTTTGCGAATGTGGACATGTTCAAACAGAACATATCGTAGAAGAATATCCCCTTCATCAGTCTCCCCCTGTGGCACATCTGGGCTGAACCAAATGACTCCCGAAGCCGTCAACTGACTGAATAACCTCAGCATGCCACAATGATCTCCACCAACTCTACTCGACCATACGAAGAAGAGGATCTAATTATAGAACATAAAGTACTCGACTTTTTCTTTAATAGTTTAGACTAATTACTTTTGTGTGGGCCATCAATTGGCTTCGCTACAATTGCTATTGTTACCAGTTCTTAGATGTCCGAGTGAGTATTGTAATGATGATGACATAAATAACCCATTAAGCCTGTTGTACAAGCTTGTTCTGCTGAATTGTAAACGGAAGATAACAGGGTGGGATTGGGGGGAGTGGGTTCTCTAAATTCCCTGCAATTTCCAACGTTTCAAAATAAAAAGTTGTTTAACAAAGACCTGAATAAAAATTGACAGTGGTATAAAATATTTGGTACTAGCTGAAGTGCCTGGCGTTGCTCGAGGTTATGAATGGTTTGGAGGAAAGTTTTGAGGTTGTTATGTGTTACCCATACCCCTACTGCAGTAATTTTAAGTCTTCATAATTTCATCAAGATGTATCAAAATTCTACTTTAAGGGGGGGGGGGTGGTTTTTCGAAATCTCATGTAGACAGTGACCCTTCTCTTTAGGTCAAGTGTGGAAAATTTCATCAAGCTCAGAATAAAACTGTAGATTTGTATTAAAAAATAAACACATCGCCCGCCCGGGACATTCTTCTATATCTAATAGAGAATATTTCGTAATAAAAAATATTTGATTTATTTATAAAGAGGTTATTATCACCTAATTTTTTTTATTGATGAAAATGTATTACATTTAAAGAGTAAGTAACGACAGTAAAATTAGTTTTTCGATATTTCAAAAAATGACATGGTGAACAAAGTGAACATGGGTAAAGCATTTGCCAGTGGCGTCACAGATCACCATTTTAATGGCAGTAATGGATACTGCCGCGACTATGATATCTATGGCCGCGCTAGTCATTTTATGAACCGTGACGTCACACGCTTAACGACCGACCGGCACATTTGGACAATATTTTATTTTAGTACGTAAAACTGGCAATATGCCCAAAACTTAGATACGTGAATGTTTACATAGCATTAATAATCAGTAAGTACAATTAACAACAACAAACATTATCTCGCAAATATGATAATGAGAATGAAAAAGTGAAAGGTCGAAAACATATTATAAAGTAGGAGTATATGGTAAACTAACTCCTTATTGTCACCTGCGCTGATGGTACACCGTTTTGGTATTTAGTAAAGGGCATCACATTATCAGCTTCATATAAATGGTAAAACCTTTTTTTTTTTAATTGTTTAATCGTGTCATTAAAAATGTCTATTTCATTGTTAGAGCAGTGTATAGTATTGTAATTTCTTAATGTCCACGGTAAAGGAGAGAAATATCCCTTATTTGTGTGATAGGATTTAATATAAAAAAATGTCTTTTATCCTCCTTGTTGATTTTCTTGTTGGTGTATTAATGTTGATTTGTGATAAAATGTTTGGTGTATCAATTGATGAATGCATCATTTTAAATAAGTTCTACCCTCAGCATGCTTTAATTAGTGATACGTTTGCAAATAAGATGAAATTCCGTTGTAGGAGACTTGTTGAGACTATGGAAATACCCTATATAGGTTAATCGCACAACCATAGATAAATTATTTTTTTTAGATTAATTTATTAATTAAAAATTTTGTTACATGATATAATACAGATTTTATTTATAGATTTTATACTATTCTTTCGTTAGAAACAAGAATAATAGACACAAGGAAGCGCCCTTGAGGTGATTTTTCACAAAAACGGCGCTATCAAAATTATCCAATTATTATTATTATCAGTGTCGGCTCGTGACTTTTGAGTGAGCTAGAGTGCTAAGATTGAAAAATACGACGTTATTGATGTTGTTGAAGCCGAAAATATTTATATATATTTTTTTCAAATTTCATTTTTTTGTATGGAGATTTAGATGGTAGGTAGGGCAGGGAACGTCGTATATTTCAATCTTAGCACTCTAGCTTACTCAAAAGTCACGAGCCGCCACTGATTATTATTATTATTATTAAGGGAGATGGGTCATGATTCAACATTAGCATAAAACCGCGCTCACAAGTGTGGCAAACATAGTTCACCCACACTACTGCAATTCGCATCCACGCCCAGCAGCGTCCGTTTCTACCTGTACACAAAAGGATAACTTACATTGCATAAATAAAATTATCTTAGAATCATCTTCTTTCGGAAAGTACCACTAATTTCCGATCACCGTCTCGTTAAAGTAAAACATGCACTTGGACCATTGTATTTTTTTATACTTACTTTCATTATCCTATGAGTCATCTTTGATTTGGCAATTAGAACATTTTAAGAGGAATATACTAGCTAAAAATATTGCTACAAGCTGTGTGTCTTATGTCACCTCGAATATAGGTAATAGGCAAAAAATTCGCTTGGCAAAAAATGTTTGTTGTAAGCAGCAAGGAGTGGTTTTTATTTATTTTGTGAAGAATTTTGTACGAAAGAAAAATAAAAAAATTCAAGGGAATCTTTCACAAATTATCTTACCTATAAAGCAGTATTTTTAAAAACTTGTTTATAACATATTTTTTACAAAGTAATTAACAACTTTATTTTAATTGTTATCAAGGGAATTTCTACGAAAAGGGTCAATTTATCCTTGGTATATTTTTTGGTTTTCATAATGTAAACCGATTCGTAGTATATATTAATCTAAAAAGTGATTCCACCGATAGCTTTGCCTTAAACGATCGCAGCGCCCTGCGTATGCCCACTGTAGGCGTAGTTTCATCCCACGGTAAATCCGCACCGGCCCTGTGCTGTCCAAGAATAGAGATAGAATAGAATAGAGGTAGTACAGTTGTTGATAACGCAGGGAAATATTATTTAATGTTGGTATTCTCTATTTGATACTAGGTACAATAGTGACTTGTACCAGTAGCACGAGTGCGATTGCAAGTGGAATGAAAAGAAATGGGTATTTTTGGATCAGCTCGGCGGTGAAAGTAGATCGATGACATGATTGCTACATACAAAACAACGCGCATGCCGGACGTTGTATACAACATACATCTATATACACATGTGTACAAATTGATTCTCGGTAGGGTATTTTATTGACATTGCGAGAGTGACGAACCGAAGGGCGTTCCAAACATGATGGCGTTAATTAAAATATTTTACAAAAAAACGCTTTTAAACATTGAGATGGATTTAATCGTATGCCGTTCCGTCAGCAATAAAACAAAATGTTCAGCTCATAAATGTACAATTATTAAAACAAGCAATGGGACTTTACTTTTAATTGTACCAGTCTGTAGATGCCCGTGATAGGGTGAAACCGGTCCGGTCTGAAATAAACAAGTATAAGATAGTTACAAACGTTTCTTAATTTAAAAAAATCATATTAAAATGGAATTCCACGATAAATTGACTGTTTCAAAATTATAAATGAATTTTATTATTTATTGGAGGGTGTACATATTATGGAATATGAAATGGGATAAATTGTTAGTGTAGGTTTAAATCTGGATTCCATATATTACTGTATATTGTAACACTAATACATAGTGTTTTTATAACTTTCCTGAAGGAATTCCTCAAAAAAATCCCTGAAGGTTTTTCTTTAAAATGTTGAGAACAAATATAAAAAAAATAAAAGGGTGTAGTTTCATTTGTTTCATAAACACAAACTTTAACTTTTGGAATAACTTATTGAAGCTTATAAACCTCATTGTAATATATTGTTAATCATTGAAAATAATATTAACAACTCTCTAAATTAAACATTAAAAAGAAAATACACAGAAAAAAGGGACGTTAGAAGCTGGGACTCGAACACATGACCTTACGGTATATCCGGGACCTTACGCTCTAATCCACTCAGCTACGGCTACCCCAATCCGTCAATATCATCTTCAATTAACTCCCATATATTTTTGGCTCCTACCTTTTTATCATGACCACAAGATTCTATCCGAACTTACTTTAATAATAATAATAAATGTTTATTCCGGTATGTGGGGAGGTTAGTGCAGTCCCACACATTCCATATAAAATATACATGCAATAGTTATAAAAAATATACAAAATATGTACAAGAGTTTAAAAAAAAGTAAAATAATTATAAGACAGTAGTATCAGGTGATACATCACACATAAAAAAATAAAAATTTAACTAAATAAGATTAAAATAAATCAATCAGCTGCGGCATTTATATTGTGAGGGGCCAATATATTTGTCCAGTATGCGTCGATGCTGGAGGCTGGACTGAGGCGGGCTTCCATGATGAGGATATTCCTGGTGCTGTTTATTCTTTCCCTCATTCCAGCCACCCTGGATCTTATAAGGGCTGCAAAACCGGAAACTCGCCCCTCCGTGAACATACTGGAAGCGCTGCATTATCTGGGGAGGCGAAACATTATGCGGAAGGTGTTACTATACTGTACACGAAGTCTTTCCATACAACTCTTTTTGTAGTTTGCTCGGAGTTCGCAGGTGTACAACGTTGCGCAGAAGGCAAGGAATAGAGTCCTTTTCACAGCGGTACTACAAAGGCGAAATCTTCTACTGAGCATATTCGATTTTACGCTGAGAGCTCGTCTTTGCCTATCAATGTCATCATCATCCATCAGAGTACTGGTGATTATGTGTCCTAGGTATTTGGTTTCTTCAGTCACCTTCAGGATCACACCGTTCCGGGTAGCTGCAGGAATACTAGTCGGGCCTTGTATATATCTTATGACCAACAGAGCTGTTTTATTGGGGTTATAAGACTTGTTTGTTTCTTCAGCAAACTCTTCGCAGATCTTCAGGAGAATGCGCAGCCCTCTTATAGACGGTGCCATTAGTACCATGTCGTCCGCATAACTGATGTTGTTCAGACACTGTCCTCCGATGTGGCAGCCTACCCTTGCATTGTTTAGCCTTTCAGTTAGTTCGTCCATGTAAAGGTTGAACAATATCGGGGACATGGATCCACCCTGTCTGACGCCGCTCTTTAGGAGGAAAGGTTCGGAAAGACCATCTTTAATATTTTTAGATACTGTCTCGGATATACCTATCCGATTTTTAATTATATGGGACATCTGTTGACTTTTTCTACAAGTCTAAGATTCATATTTGCTTATTTTGTATAACATATGTTTATGATGGATTTCCACTCTGATTTTTACTGGCCAAGATCCTGTGATAGCTATGAAGTTTGCAGGTAAAGGTCTGTCCCGTTGAACCTGTTTAATATATGAAATTATAAATTCTATAAGCCATGCCATTTTAAGACGTGCCTAAACATATGATTGCGAACGTGTTTTCTTTTTCACGGTTGACTTATTCAAATGCCTCAACCCGCTTTCACCGGAATACTTATCAGTATCACAAACGGAAAAGACAATTAAATATCTTTTAAGTATTGAATAATTGATTAGAAAATTGATTTATAGCAAATTCCAATGAAACTGGTGAAAATCAAATAATGATATGTAAATGTTCGTGTGCCTCAAACGTGTCGACTAATAATAAGACAGTGTATGTAAACATTTTTGTCAGTAATCTGTATCTGTAGTTTCAGAAAAAATGTCCGCCTATTACTTAAAAATGTGTAACAATGACTGGACTAATTATATTATGTGTCACTTGTGTCCCTTGTTTCTATTGCATTATGTGTCATTAAGTGAGTTTTGTAATTTTATGTTTTGTGATTATTTCAAAATTTATGTTTCTAACTAACCATCACGCCATTTCTCCGCAGGGGTAGGCAGAGGACGGACTGCCAAATAACTCAATCTTGGCATACACTTCTTGCTTCATTCACATTCATACATCGTCTCATACATTCTCTCCTGTTATTCCGACTTCTGATATGGCTCGACTCAAGTCTCCCGTCCGTCCCCGACTACTTCTTCCATTCAAATTCGCGTCATATATTCTCCTTACACTCCTCTCTTCGTTCATTCGCTCTACATGCCCAAACCATCTAAGCGTCCCTTTCTTAATCTTATTCATTACGCTTACATAAGGCTTGCATTCTTTGCGAATCTCAACATTTTGCACACGATCAACATGGGTTTACCACAAACTCGTCTCAGAGATCTCATTTCTACAGCATGCAGTCTACTTTCATCCTTCTTCTGCCAGTTCCATGCCTCGCTGTCATACATTAGGGTTGGTATCAGTACAGTTGGTATCCATTGCGAACTGCTAACTTCGCTTCTTTAGATCATTTTTTGTTAGCGCCAACCGAGTTCAGTTCTCCGTTAATGGAGTTTCTTGCATTCACCTTTCTTTCAATATCAGTCTTTCCATCTCTCGTAAACATACTTCCCAAATATAAAATTTTATCGACCTGCTCCAAGTTTTCATTATTCACCACTATATTGCACACTGTCTTCGTACTCTCTCTTTTAAACACCATGACTTTAGACTTACTCACATTCATCATTAGCTCATTCTTCATACATACTTCGTTCATCCTAGACACGAGAGACTGTAGATCTTCCATACTGTTAGCAATCAGCACCGCATCATCAGCATACAACGGGCAGCATGTTAGTTTTAACCGCCCGGCCTTTGGGTTATTATTTAAAAAGTAGGTAAAGAACATCGTTTTTTTTTACAATTCGTGTTTACAATATACAAGACAAAATTTTTACATTACAAATTTTGTCTGGTATGTTTCGATTAGTATTTTACGATAAATACTAAACGAGATGACGCAGGAATAAACTTGATGTATACGGTTTTGGGAATAGTTTTTTTGTACCTGGGGGCCAAGTCTGTATCTTTTGCGTTAGCTAACGCAAGTTAAATCGGTCATAAACGACACACTTTGATAGTTTGGTAGTCCATATCACGCAAACAAGTTAAGTTTACGTTAAGAGATAAATCCGTGACGCAAACCCAAGAAAGAAACGACGCAACGTTTTTGAAAACAATCAAAATGCGTTGTTTACAGCCGATTTAACTCGCGTTAACGAACTCAAAAAAATAAAGACTTGACCCCCTGAACGTACGGGATACGCCTTGTTGCGTTCGGGCGATAATATAGCGGCCGTATCACGTACGTTCGTATGGGTTGGGAGGTTAAGCCACTAGTTAAAGTTAAGTCTGCATTGCAAGTCACTAGCTATAAGACTTACGTGTAAGTCACTAGTTTTAAAGTCTCAGTAGTCAGTTGCTAGCTACAAGTCACTAGTTACAAATCTTACTTGTAAAGCCATTAGTAATAAATCTTAACTGTAAGATATTAGTTATAAATGATATGTTAAATTAATTAAAGCTAATTATTATTATTATTCTTGGGGGGGGGGTGTGATATCGCCCACGTTAGGAATCTCTGAACGCGACACTAAATGAATGAAGTCCAGTTCCGGTGAAAAGGCGAACCTGTATTTCAATACAAACTCTGGTCGGGCCCTATAGCTATTGATCTATGTGTAATCAGACACTAAATCTATTATTTATTTATTTACTGCTGAATAAAATATTATTGTTGAAGGTTCATGTTTATAAGAATTAACTTCAAAGAGATCGATTGATCCCAATGGAGAACAGAAGCTGTGTGTATACTAGACAACTTTCTTTGATGAATGTACATTATTATAGGGCCGGTACATCTGCAATATTCATAATACGTGATTATTTGTTTGAACTCACTCAGTTCAACATTCCCTGCCGTAGAAGTCCTCAATCAACACTCCACTAATTATGGGTACCATTCTCCATTGTCCTGAATGTCGAGACTTGTTAACTCAAGCCAGAGGCCTCGAAATTTTTAGTATAAGTCTAAATATTTTGTCAAGCTTTACGAAAATATCCCTTAAAATGTCTAACATCACGCACATTCATTAATGTATGTGCTGTTCTTTTTCTGTGGTTCTTGTTTATCTCATTTCATGTTGAGCATTTTGAGTGATCGGGCAATGGTCCGTTAATATAAAAAATAAATAAATATCAGTTGCTCTTTGTGCTCGCGAGTAATTACGAAATTACACTCAGCTGGCGCACGGCGAGGTAAACGCGGCAAACGCTCCGGGTTTTAGCGATTTCTCAGCCGAAAATCCGGCTTTCAAGAGGGTAAATACATAATACATATTATTGGGTATAAGAGAGACGTCATAAGAGGAAACAACTACTAATTATATAGTATGTATGGTTGTCCGATCTCTCTTCATTACCACCCGTTGTCCGAAAAAATACATAGTGAATTACAGTATATTTAACTAATATTCAGCCATCACAATAATATCTCAATGTAAGAGGCCATTCAATAACTTCTAAAAGTATGTTAAATGTTTGGGAAAATGTACTAAATGTTAATAATTATCATTAAAAAATTCACTTAAACCTCGAGTATTTTTTTGCTTTTTTTGACATGTTTTAAATCTGTTCTTCAGGCCTAAAATCGAAAAAAAAAAAACATTAACATTTTTATATAAATACTAACTTTTCTTTAGCCACCAACCTTTCTATTAAATTAAATAATTCAATCAATAATTGCATTAAGTCCATCAAAACTTGGCTTAAGGAATTAACAGAAGAAGAACTGACTATTATTCTCAAAACAACATCATAGAAATTATTGGAAAAACCCTTCCCAAACCTTGAAGTTGAAATATAGAAGTCACTGAAACCCCTTTATTCATAACCTAGTTGGCCTCAGCACAGGATCTAGTGAGGAGGACTATGAAAAAAAATCTATAACATATATATTTTTTTTATACTTATACCTTACCTTAAAATGAAAAAATTATTAAAATTAAATAAAAATAAAATAACAAATAAGAATTAAATAGTAAGTGCAATATCACTCAATGTGCAGTGTTTTCTGATATAGTGTCCTGTGCATGATAAATCATATCTTGCAAAGCTAAAATTTAATAATATAACGTGTTAATCTGAAGTGACCTGCCAGGTGCAGGGAAGTATCTGTTTGTACATTTATTTATTTATAAAGTACATGATATTTAATGGAGTATAGTTACTTTGTATGAAGTCTAGTGTAAACATATGGATTTAGTATATAAACATGCTGAAATTGTAATATAATAAGATAAACCCTAGCAATTAATATTTGTACAGCGCCCTTGAGGTGATTGTTCACAAAAACAGCGCTATATAAAAAATCCAATTATCATTATTCGATATTTTCAAAAAATTTTAAAAGTTCTAATTATAATAATAATAATATTGTTTTATTATTTTAATTTTTTATTTATAACAAAATAATAAATAATGATATTCTGACTGGGATTTTCCGTGCTGAGGATTTCATTTACAAAATATTAAATTACATTATATTAAATTGATGAAAAAAATAAAAATATTTGTTGGGTGAGGTGTTTTAAGTGCAACTGAGTGGTTTCGGTGTTAGTCTGTATTTTGTGTTAATGTATTTTCTATTTAAGATCTACCTATATAATACTACACATATGGTATATAATAATGATACATTTGTTAATAACATTAAATTTCGTTGTAGAAGACTATTGCCCATTTTCAATTCTACCTGATCCAAATTCCTCTGATTCGGCGGGGAGTTTCACATAATTATTAACTAACTAACTAACTAACCATCACGCCGTTTCCCCGCAGGGGTAGGCAGAGAGGATGGACCGCCAAACAACTCGATCTTGGCATACACTTCTTGCTTCATTCACATTCATACAACGCCTCATACATTCTCTTCTGTTATTCCGACTTCTGACATGGCCCGACTCGAGTATTTGATTCACTTGATCGTGCCATGTCTTCCTCGGGCGTCCCCGGCCTTTTCTTCCATTCACATTCGCGTCATATATTCTCCTTACACTCCTTTCTTCGTTCATTCGCTCTACATGCCCAAACCATCTAAGCGTCCCTTTCTTAATCTTTCTCACTACGCTTACATCAGCCTTGCATATTCACATATTCATATTGCTTGCATATTCACATTCACATAATTATAATAGGAGATTATCCCTTTCTTGGTACCTGGCCCTTTACAACTAACCTCGGGGCACCTGCTCACTAGACTCAAATCTCTACCAATAAACAATTATACACCGTGGACAGGTAATTATTATTAATCTTTTTCTGTACATACTTATATTTTTACATCGTAAGGGTTACGATGTAAATAATTTATTCATCGAAATTTTAAACGAACGTTTTAATAATTAAATAAAAATAAATTTAACCTCCCAGCTCTTGAAATACTTGTTAATTATAACCAGTGGCGGTTTTATCTAACGTGCGTTTGTGCAGTGAAGTCTTATAAACATAAAACACGAAGCGTAATTTTACCATACTTTACGAGGAATATACAAGCTAGGGGATATAAAATAAAATGTACATGGATACATACATTCAAAATATTACTGTTTTCTGCAGAATTTTCTTGCAGTTAAAGTACGGAGTGTACCAAGTGATTACTTTTTTACAACAAATATGTACAGCTTGACAATAAAATGCAGACATTAATTCAATTGCAACAAAAAAAACTCTCATTACTATGTCACCAAGATCTTACAGTTTGTTATTTTTTTTGTTTGTTTTTATTCATTTAAATTTATTTTACCGATAGGTACATAGCGGAACACGGGAAGTGATTTACTGCGCATTTCAGCCTTGTTTAGCAGAATATCGAGCGAGGAAGCTTGTGTCCAACTTGGAATATGTTTACAAATGAACAGTTGAAATAACTGGTTGTTGTGTCTGTTAACAAACAAATTGTTAATTTTGTACTGTTTTTTTAAAGAAAAAACAAACATTCCCGGGTAATAAATAACTTGACAATATTTATAAATCTCCTACTACCATCACAATAAGGCTGCTCTGTGACGTTACTGCAGACACTGCACAGAAAAGTCAAGTTTGCTAAAGTAAGGTAACGGTTTGCAACGCAGTCCATTGTGGGACTTTTCTGCGCAGTGTCTCCAGTAGCGAGTGCAATGTTCATTCCTCACCGAACCGTCAGAGAGCAGCCTAAACGGAAGATGTTGCTTGTGTCGTGAAGGGATCAGCCGAGGAATTGAACTCACGACGCCTGGCCGATCAATTTAAACATTTTTTGTAGATTTATCCCGATTTTTAAACAATTATAACCGTGCACATTCAGATTGTATCACATTCGAGTTTGACAGTTTATTTGTAAGCAAACAATAACATCCACGGGAAAAAAACACCATAACCACAGAGCTAATAATACATAGAGATGCCCTAACACGCAATGGGGGAGAAACCATAATAAGATGGGAGGGTGGTGAGCTAGGCGCGCCGCCAATTTAAGTAAAACAACAACAAAATAAAAAGGTTAGGCTTGTTTAAAAAACAGAATATTTTGTTAGTCTTTATAAATGTTTTATAATTTGCTTACTGCAGTCAAAATCACGCGAAACAAGCGTGGGCGGCAGTCAACTAAGTTGGTGCCAAAATAGGTGTCACGTGACCTTTGCCTCCAGCCGTCAAATTCGTATTTGGATCAAGTCTATTAATTATGGAGTCAGCGACCATAACTGAATTTTTTATTGTAATTTCGTTAAGCGAATTAGTATTTTTAACTTATTTAACCCTTTGGGTGCCACCGAACGATATATCGTTCCGATACATTATTGTACTTGAGTGCCACAGAACAACATATAGCTCGAGCCGTAAAATTCGTCACGCGTTACCCACGGTTCTAAAATGACGTCACATTATTGAAAACATGTGTCTAAAAATATAAGTAATCAAAATAAATATATATATATATATTCATGTATTATTGACACTTCTCTAGCATTTAAAAAAAAATACATGTGGCACCTAAAGGGTTAAAATCTAATACATGGCTATTCCGATAAATGAATTTCAGTAATACAAAAAAAGCGCCTTTCCATTTAATTATTTTGATAGCAAACCGTTAAATAATAAAGCATAAACATTAAATTGTCTTAGAACAATATACGATGCAGAATCATCTCCTTTCGGGAAGTATCACTGATTTATGGACACCGTTAGGATAAAGTAAAAAATATCCACTTGGACTATCGTACCTTTTTAAAATCACATTCTTCCTATGATGTTGGTGTTGTTATTTAAAACCCTATTTTTGCATACTATTAAATGTTAGACGGTAGATTGTAATGAGACTGGTTGCTTATAGGCACGACCATAAACCGGTTTGCAACCAGGGAAATAAGTAGGTACCTACAATAATATTATGCGGGCACTTTCTTAGGTGTTTGTGATTGCTCCACATTTCATGGAAGTAAGTACTTATTATTAATATGTTATGTGTTTATTTTCAGGTATGAATATCAATTTGGGTGGGTATGGGTACAGTCACCCCGGGAACCGTTCATTAGACAACCAACATCTCTGCCATAAGCAGAGGCAAACGAGCCTACTGCAATAGTTTGAGTGCTAGTCTGCCTAATGTACATTTGAACAGACTGCAAGGAGTGTTCAACACAGAAGCTCCTCTAGTATGCGGTTCCACCAAATACTGTCACATCACTCCTCTTCTACGTGATTGCCTACATTGGCACAGAGTCACAGAAGTGGTTCGCTACGTTTGGTGACATATCAGGGGTTTCTGGGTTCATGGGGCGAGGTTTGTCCAGGTCTCGGAGGCGGATGCGTCTGCCAGGATCGGGAGAGGCCTTGATCTCTCGCGTACATCGCCTTGCACCATAGTGGGAGGGATGGAATAATACGTCCGAAACTCCTAGACTCACTGACCCCTAGATTCCTACCCACCCCTGATACCTTTCCTTAAGACCCAGCAATACTCTCTGAGCAAAAACTGAACATGGTTTGAAAATGAGATATGTTAATACGGAAGAGAGATGGAGTGCACTAGTATAAATAACGCGTAAGGCGTAAGCGATCGTTTTAAAAATATTAAATAAAACACGATGTATTTAGAATAGAGCAAAAATGTCAAGACTAGCGACTCGAGTAGCATTTGAAGAAACTCACGTGAATTTTTCATACTTATAACAAGTTAAATAACAGAACCACACGTGTTATTTATATTTTTGGAGCATTCTTTGCGATTTTTTTTCTATTGAGGGGATTTCATATAATTACTTTTTCAACTAGACATCTGAATAGAGATTATATTAAAAAATAACAAAGTGTATAAAAACTATATACACTGTATCAAGGGAAATTTGTAACATGTACAATTAAATTCTGAAAGCGGAGTCAGAGACCTATAATTTTAAAAGTGGTAAAATAAATAAGAAATAACCAATGAGATAAAATGACGTCACCTCTGAGAAACGGTTTTAAATCCTCGGGTGTTTGTTGGCTTTCCGTAGGACAGTTTTTGCTCAGATCTTATCGTGTTGTAATCTTAGAGTAACAATATATACTCTAAGGTTGTAATACGAAACAATTTCACGAGTGAAGTAGAATAAAAACAGTCTACAGCTTGACACGGTTAACGCTACAGGCAGCCGCAGACATGCCGCACAATGATGGCAGTTTGAATGAATGAAGTAAATAAAGATTGGTTGGTAACAGATCATTCATAATCGAAACGTTGCTTCAAATTACTATAGCTATGTTTAATGACTAGATCCTAAAATATATACTCTAAGGTTGTGATACGAAACAATTTCACGAGTGAAGTAGAATAAAAACAGTCTACAGCTTGACACGGTTAACTCTACAGGCAGCCGCAGACATGCCGCACAATGATGGCAGTTTGAATGAATGAAGTAAAGATTGGTTGGTAACAGATCATTCATAATCGAAACGTTGCTTGAAATTACTATAGCTATGTTTAATGACTAGATCCTAAAATATATACTCTAAGGTTGCAATACGAAACAATTTCACGAGTGAAGTAGAATAAAAACAGTCTACAGCTTGACACGGTTAACTCTACAGGCAGCCGCAGACATGCCGCACAATGATGGCAGTTTGAATGAATGAAGTAAATAAAGATTGGTTGGTAACAGATCATTCATAATCGAAACGTTGCTTCAAATTACTATAGCTATGTTTAATGACTAGATCCTAAAATATATACTCTAAGGTTGTGATACGAAACAATTTCACGAGTGAAGTAGAATAAAAACAGTCTACAGCTTGACACGGTTAACTCTACAGGCAGCCGCAGACATGCCGCACAATGATGGCAGTTTGAATGAATGAAGTAAAGATTGGTTGGTAACAGATCATTCATAATCGAAACGTTGCTTGAAATTACTATAGCTATGTTTAATGACTAGATCCTAAAATATATACTCTAAGGTTGCAATACGAAACAATTTCACGAGTGAAGTAGAATAAAAACAGTCTACAGCTTGACACGGTTAACTCTACAGGCAGCCGCAGACATGCCGCACAATGATGGCAGTTTGAATGAATGAAGTAAAGATTGGTTGGTAACAGATCATTCATAATCGAAACGTTGCTTGAAATTACTATAGCTATGTTTAATGACTAGATCCTAAAATATATACTCTAAGGTTGCAATACGAAACAATTTCACGAGTGAAGTAGAATAAAAACAGTCTACAGCTTGACACGGTTAACTCTACAGGCAGCCGCAGACATGCCGCACAATGATGGCAGTTTGAATGAATGAAGTAAAGATTGGTTGGTAACAGATCATTCATAATCGAAACGTTGCTTAAAATTACTATAGCTATGTTTAATGACTAGATCCTAAAATATATACTCTAAGGTTGCAATACGAAACAATTTCACGAGTGAAGTAGAATAAAAACAGTCTACAGCTTGACACGGTTAACTCTACAGGCAGCCGCAGACATGCCGCACAATGATGGCAGTTTGAATGAATGAAGTAAAGATTGGTTGGTAACAGATCATTCATAATCGAAACGTTGCTTAAAATTACTATAGCTATGTTTAATGACTAGATCCTAAAATATATACTCTAAGGTTGCAATACGAAACAATTTCACGAGTGAAGTAGAATAAAAACAGTCTACAGCTTGACACGGTTAACTCTACAGGCAGCCGCAGACATGCCGCACAATGATGGCAGTTTGAATGAATGAAGTAAAGATTGGTTGGTAACAGATCATTCATAATCGAAACGTTGCTTCAAATTACTATAGCTATGTTTAATGACTAGATCCTAAAATAAGTAATCTTTTTTATTGTATACAGTGTTCCGGGCGGGCGTTTGTTTGTTTTGTATGCAAATCTACAGTTTTATTCCAAGCTTGATGAAATTTTGCACACTTGACTTTAGAAACGAAGGTAAGGTCACTGTATAGATGATATTTCGAAAAACCACCACATTCCCCCTTTTACCACACCTTAAAGCAGAATTTTGATACTCCTTGATGAAATTTTGCACACTTCACAATTAATAACCCCGGGCAACGCTGGGTACTTCAGCTAGTATGTATATAAAAAGGGGTCCGTGTGTTTGTTTTTTATACAAATCAACAGTTTGTTTCCGAGCTTGATGAAAATTTGCTGACCTTTAAAACAAGAGGAAGGTCATTCGTCATATGAGATTTATTTAAAAATACCCGCATTCCCCTTTCCCTACACTTAAAGCAGAATTTTGGTACTGTTTGATGAAATTTTGCATACTTCAAGTTCAAAATAAGAATATAATTACTGGGTAGGCGTAGGTGTAGGGGTAACACATCACAACCTCAAAACTTTACTCCAAACCATTCATAAACCCGGCTACATCACAAGTAAATAATTTTTAAAAAACACTAGTCAAAACAAATTGAGTGCACCTTGTACATAATTCGATCAGCACAATAATTAGACCGTGAAATTATAAAATTTTCAACTTGTATCTATAATGGAGGTTAGCAACTAACTAAGTAAACAACACGCCGATTCTCGGCAGGGGTATGAAAAGAGGATGGACCGCCGGACAACTCTGCCTTGGCACACACTCTATGCTACTACATTCATGCATTTGATTATCCTGATCGTGTCATGTCATCCTTGGGCGTTCCCGACTTGTTCTACCATTCACTTTCGCGTTATATATTCTCCTTACACTTCTTTCATCGTTAATTCAAGTTGATGTTTGTGTTACATCATTCTTTCCATGGTTTTACTACATTTACACCTCAGGGATCTCATTTATACAGCATTCAGTCTACTTTCATCCTTCGTCTTCCAGTTTCACACCTCACTGCTATACATCAGGGTTGGTATTACCACTTTATTGTGGACTGCAGGCCCCGCTTCTTTCAGACAACTTTTTGTTTACCACTACTAATTGACAAAAGTGAACCTGGCAATAAATTATTATACAAATCGTGTACATATATTTACATAAAGTGGTACAGTCAGCATAACGCCAAAAGGATAAAAAATAAAGATCTTTGCAAAGCTTGACACTTATTTTTTAAAATCTACATTTGAGAGATAGCACCGACTGCAAAGTTAAACGTGTCAACCTATATATATATATATATATACCACTGATAGATTCGTTGGAAACTTTTCTTGTTTCTCAAAAAAGACGTTACAACAGAGGGAGCTCTCGCGACAGGACAATATAATGTTTACATACTAATTACAATATGAACAATGGCAACAAATCATCATAAACAATATTATTATGACATTCAGTTTTGGGAATATTGGATAAATAATAGCATGGGTCCCTTTTTTAATGTATTTACGTAGTTTTATTTGCTATTCGGCAGAAAACAAATGACAGCGAATTAGAATTTAGTATGGGGAAGGAAGTACTATATGCAGACGACACGTATTCCGTGCATTCCAACGCAGTTATTTCATACCAGTTTAATAGCCCGAGGGTCTGTACAGCACAGGTTTCCTTCAGATTGTGCGCACACGTAAAAGGAGTCAAAAAGGCGTAGCGACCATAACGCCGAGCAACATTCTAACCGACCCGATTGCAGATACTGCACGAAAAAAAAAACAATAATTTATTGAACTCACCCATAGCTCGGTTCCCCAACTCATTTTGAGAGGTTTGTCACTTCACTTCAGCACTAATCACAAATCACAATGGCACACACATTTAATCGCACAGAAACTGCATTTATTTATTTTTCGTAGTTAACAACGGTTACACATCAAACACCACTCACCCCGACAAACATGGCCGATTGACTGACTAATCGATGTGAAGTTCGTGAACTTGTCGCAATTCTCGGTGTTTACAGACTCCGAAACATTCAACACTAAAATATAAATAGTACTTACTCAACAATATTTGAAATGTATTTTTTCATAACATTTCTATAATAACGCAGTTATGTGATATCTTATTCCGTTCGTTTTACTATAATGAATTTAATTATTTTTTTGTTTATATAATTTAGAGGTAAAATTATTTTTATAGTACGTACCCTGATGATGCTACAAGTTCTAAGAGTTGAAACTTGTTAGCGTTTGTAAAAAGTGATTTATTTGTTTATATGATTTTTTTTAAATTAATATTGTGGATACAAAATAATCGATTTTCCAATAATCCGTCAGTGATTTAGCATCCAAAACAACTGTTTAAAAATTACTCCCAAGGTACTCCTTGCACAGTTTATTATGTAAAATAACTAAACCCCAACTTACAGTTAAATTGATAGTCCAGGTATGCAAGACAGATTATTTGATTAATGTTAGATATATAATAATTGGTTATATATAATTGGTTACAAATAACGCCATAATATAAAATTGCCAAAGAAGCTAAAATGCCACCAAACAATGAAAAGTATTTCCCTAAATTTTTATCAATATAATTAAAATAAAAATGCCTTCATTTTTCCGCTTCCCACCATCACTTTGAAAAAGTATACTCTATTTTCTGCAAAGTTTACAACACATACAGTCTGACATTTAAAGGTAGCCAAAAATTGATCGCGCTGTAGTCGTCCAAAAGGTTTTAAATGGCAACATTAATATGATTGATGGGCATAATGGTCCAAGATGGGTCTAAGTAAATACTTTGTATTATTTAATTTAAAATGATGTCCAAAGTGAATTTACAGTTATTGAAGATGTATATTTTTACTTTATACAAACGGGGCACTGATTAAGCTAGAATTTGGAGCACATTCTCTAAGGGTGAGAAGGAGGATAGTATTTAATTAGGCGGTATACATGGAAACCTAGAGCCAATATGGAATGAAGGATAAATAGGATAAGAATAAAGGAATGGATTGAGCGTTGGTTTTAATTTCTTGCTTCCTGCTTGTTTTTATTTCCCGTTTCTCCTTGTTTCAGTTTCTAGCTTCCCGCATTTATGTTGTGTTTTTTTCTTCTCGCCGCTTCTCGCTTTTTCTTCTTGCTTCTCATTTTCAGCTTCCCGATGTTTGCTGCTTCCCGCTTCCGTTTTCCCGCTTCCAGCTCAAATAAATATTAACGATTTAAATTGTATTTAAAAAAAAAACAACATAATTTGACTTGAGTCGTTATTACTCTGAACGTTTTTGTTTACAATAAGCTGTCAAATGAATCCTAACCTCAAATGTGAATGTACATTGCAATTGTTTAAAAGTCAGCATAAATCCACAAAAATATTATTTAAATACGTACGAAATTGACGAAATTTGTCAACAGACCATTATAACTTACCAGTCATTTCAGCAGTGGGTTTGTAAACGTCTTCAAAGTTAGACTCTTAGCGTCTTCGTGAATTTCAGCTAAACAACGCAGGAATACCGTAAATAACCCCCCTCGTCACACTGTTTATTGGTCTATTCATTTTAAATGATTTGTAACTATTGATAAAAACATGCTTAGTTCCAAATATATTATTTGTCAAGAATATTCCGCCAGGCTGTAAATACTGTCGGCAGTTCATCCTAATTCCTTTAATAGAATAATCGAAACTTTTCATAAGTGTTATGTTTGTAAATGTCAAAAATCTAAAATAATATGGTCCATTACTTTCATACGATTTTCTAATTCCAGAAACCAATTTTCTGTGCTTTTGTAGATCTACAAAAAGCATACGACAGAGTTGACAGAAAAAAGTTATGGAAGGTGTTGTCTAAGTATGGTGTGAATACAAATCTTATACAGGCAATCGCATCGCTGTACGAGGGAAGCGTTGCACGTGTTAGGGCAAACGGTGATTTTACGGGGTGGTTTGACATCACAAAAGGTGTTAAGCAAGGCTGCGTAATGTCACCGTGGTTATTCAATCTATACATGGATAATTGTATCCAAGAATTGAAAGAGGTGGGCTTGGGCGCGAAAATGAGTAGTCTGCAAGTATGTTGCCTGTTGTATGCTGATGATGCGGTGCTGATTGCTAACAGTATGGAAGATCTACAGTCCCTCGTATCTAGAAACGAAGTATGTATGAAGAATGAGCTAATGATGAATGTAAATAAGTCCAAAGTCATGGTGTTTGAAAGAGAGAGTACGAAAACAGTATGCAATATAGTTGTGAATGATGAATACTTGGAGCAGGTCAATGAGTTTGTGTATTTGGGAAGTATGTTTACGAGAGATGGAAAGACAGATAGGGATATTGAAAGAAGGGTGAATGCAGGAAACTCCATTAACGGAGGACTGAACGCGGTTGGCGCAAACAAAAAGTTGTCCAAGGAAGCGAAGCTAGCAGTCCACAATGGAGTGCTGATACCAACCTTGATGTATGGCAGTGAGGCATGGAACTGGCAGAGGAAGGATGAAAGTAGACTGAATGCTGTAGAAATGAGATCTCTGAGACGAATGTGTGGTAAAACCATGTATGATCGAGTGAAAAATGTTGAGATTCGTAAAGAATGCAAGGCTGATGTAAGCGTAGTGAGCAAGATTAAGAAAGGGACGCTTAGTTGGTTTGGGCATGTAGAGCGAATGAACGAAGAATGGAGTGTAAAGAGAATATATGACGCGAATGTGAATGAAAGAAGAAGCTGGGGACGCCCGAGGAAGACATGGCACGATCAAGTGAATCAAATACTCGAGTCGGGCCATGTCAGAAGTCGGAATAACAGAAGAGAATGTAAGAGGCGTTGTATGAATGTGAATGAAGCAAGAAGTGTATGCCAAGATCGAGTTGTTTGGCGGTCCGTCCTCTCTGCCCACCCCTGCGGGGAAACGGCGTGATGGTTAGTTAGTTAGTCAATTTGAAAATATTTTGACAGTCGATAGTAAAAAAATAAACATGGCGTCTTTAGTTTCCATTTTGGCCACTTGCAAAGTTATCATTGTCGTACTTTCATAGATATATCACTCTCTGCCTACTGCGTGGCTTAAGAGATGGTTAAAATATGAAATTTGCTCTCATTGCAGTTCCAGTTACCGGAGCAGTTTCTTTTGTTACCAATTCCCGATGGTAGAGAGAAGGTGAATCGGTGCTGCCAAAAATTAAAAAAAAGTTTTTTCGGTTCCAAAAAAACCCGGTTCCTCATAAAAAATAATATCGGGCGATCCAGTGACTTCAGTCACCGGTACAAAGTAACGGGAGCATCGGTCATCTCTGGCTCCAGTGGCTTTTGTTTTTTTTCTAGAGTTAGCCTCTGTGGTTCGTTTCTGTGTTCAGATTGCTCCGTAAACTTTGCATTATTGTTTCCTGTCAATAATTCAATTTGTTGTATTCGACAGTATATCTCTCCAAATTTTTCGTTTAATTTGTGTACGGCGAATTTGTTAGTTGAACGCGGCTTTATAATGTCCGACGTTATAACGCTGGATTCATCGGATGAAGAAAGCCCACCAGTGCAAAAAAAACCGAAGGTATCTTTGCAAATAATAATAATTATTAGCAAGCTCTTGAAATATTATGATAGTAAAGCTAGAGCTTCGAATCTTTTATAATTTAAACCAGATCGTTCAAAAAATGTAAATTATTAAAATGGGTTTTCTTGGCTAAAAAAACATTGTTATTTTTGTTGCTAAGTGCAGAAGTATCTTCTTGTCTATTTTCCTCTATTAAGAAGGCAGGGTAACATCAAGACTATAACGTAATCTATATTTTGTTTTATATTTAAGTATTTTTATTTGATTTTCAGTCGAAAGTAAAAGCCAAACAAATATTGAGTGGTCCACAACACAGAAAAGTACCCCAAAAAATGGCATCGCAGCAAATATCTTCAAAGGGAGCTTCAGTCAACGTACCGATCCAGATTGTTAATGCTAACTCTGCCCCAATGATTCAATCATTGTCAAACCCATTCAGCGATGAATTGAGGAAGAAGGTTAGAAGCATTGTGACTGGAATACGAGGAGGTCATGCCCCCATAAACATCCGCCCTGCATATAACCCCAAAACATTCCCATCCAATATTTCTGTGCAAAATCAAGTGGGCTCGCATCTTCAACCGATACGGGCTACCAATCAAAGAATCAAAGTGGCTAATGCCCCTGCACGCCCGCAAGGAAATATCAACCCGATGAACAAGAAAAATCTCCCATTCATTCTCAATGCTAGAAGTTTGCAGAAACCCGTCGCTCAGAACGTCATTAATGCCCTGCCTGCTGGAATTACAGTGACGCGGACATCGGCCAATAAGATGCCGACACAAAAGCCGTTATTGCAAAACATTATTGTTAAAAACCCGCTGGCTAAAAAGAAGCAACAGCCTCCTAAAGTTATGGAGACCGTTGAATTGGATGATGATGAAGAAGATCTCGGTGGAAATGCTGAAGTCGTCGGTGCTCAGATTCCTATCGAGTTCGACTGCGCAGGAGCGGAAGAATTAGCGGGAGACGACACCAAAGAAAATTCGTCATTCGTCATAGAAGTTCCGCCCATGGAAGGAAATCAAGAAAAAACTTACGAGTTAACGGTCACTGATAGAGTGGATGATGTTTCAAATGATCAGGAGAATTCCATGCTGCAAGAGGAGCCTAAAAGTTTAGATGCGACCGAGGAGGTGGAATTAATGATTGAATCTGACCCTCTAAAGACAATTCTTTCATTCTACACCCCGAAAAAGAGTGAATCTAAAGAATCACTCGGCTTCAAAGGAATACACAATGATAACATAAAGAAAACTTTAGAAAATTTTATTGAAATAGTTGATTCTCCCGTTAAAGCCAAAGTTCTTGAAGAAGTGAAGACAGAAGTGGAAGAAATTAATGCGATAAAAGAAGAAATTTCACCGGAAATTCAAAGAATCAAAGATAAAGACGTCGATTTCCTAATTCCTTCACCGAAGAAAGATATCATCGTATTTATTCCTGACATGTCTGCAAGCACCATGCTCGACGAAGAAAAGCCTGCTCTGTCCGTAAAGGAAGTAAACATCAAAGTGAACATTCGCTTGGAAGATGTTCTAGAAGTCCAGGAATTCATTAAAAACTCTCCGATAAAAAGGATCGCCCCGATTCCCGTAGAGACAGATCGTCAAATTAATGAAACGTATCAAGGTCTGATCGATTTGTGTTTTAAACTGGATAATTCTGATGATATGAAGAAGATCATTGATAAAAAGGTAAAGGCGTATTACTTATCTGTCCAGCCGAGCTTCACCGAGTCGAAGAGTTTCTGTAAATTCGTTCAAGGGAAAGTTGAAGAAATATCCCGCAATCCCGACTGCCTGTTTCTTTACATTAAAGATGTGGTCGATGAACTCAAAGTGAGGAGAGTGAAGAATAAAAAGAATTTGGAAGACGGCTGTGAGTTTATATTTTATTTATTTATAATTTAGTACATATTTCAAATGCACCCCGCTGTGTAGTTTGGTAGACATATCTGCAGTGGCATGCAGAGAGTTCTTAAATCAGGATAGCCAGTAGGAAAAACAGCAAACTAATTGATGCTAAAAAAACTTACCACAGACACGGTAAGTTTTCGCTATGAATGGTTAAGCAGCTGACTTTAGCCAATGCTTGTTGGAATTACCTGCCACATTAAATATCCAAATAACCACTTCATTTATGCATATTACAAGCCAGTTACTGGATATATAAATTTTCCAAATTTATATATTTTATAAACATTAAAATTATTTAATAATAATAATAATAATAGTTGGATGATTTGTATAGCGCTGTTTTTGTGAAAAATTACCTCAAGGGCGCTGTGTTTATTTTTATTGTGTATGTGAGTTAAGGTAGGGAAGGCAGTGCTTATGTGCCTATATGGAATGAACACCTCTGCACTTCTGGTATGGAGCCCCTAGATAATGTATTTGAAAAAAAAACTCTCGACTCACCGAGCCAAACGCGTGCACAAACGTGCTGTAGACATTTGTGGTACGAGAATTGTTTTTTTCAATAATTAAAAAAAATTCTCTGTAAGATGGCATTACATTTATATACATTTATTACATTTTCATTTTTTTCTGTTTTTACTAGTACTGTAATAAAATATAACTCACTGTTGGAAATAACTAGATGCTGTCAACGTCCAATGCTATTTGCGAAAATTAGCATCAATAGTTGAATTACGAGGCATATACAGAAAGTAGGTGTACTGTGATCCTAATGTGCTGTGATTTTTTGAGGGTTGGCAAAACTGAGTGGTAGTGGGGGATCTCCTGACCAGAACGAGCATCGCAGGAACACGGTAGTACGTAAACTCACATTATAGTGTCCAGTTGCGTGAAAGATGTCGGTAAGAAATCCCGCCTAGTGCGATCCGCGTGCTGTGATCCGCTTCCTACTCGCCGATGGAATAACGCCTACCGAAATTTCTGGAGCGACTTGAATTGGAAGGTGAGGATATTCTGAGCTCAATTGTGACTGGAGATGAAACGTGGGTGGCTCATTACAGACAAAAAGATTGTTATCACAGTGGCGTCACACCGATTCCCCCATCTGCTAAAAAATTCAAAACCACAATTTCGAGCAAAAAAATCATGGTTTTCTCAGTGTCTTGGGACCGAGAAGGCATCATTTTGGCCGAATTGCTGCTTCAGGGGGGGAGAATCAATGCACAACGATATTCTGAGACCCTAGAAAAACTCGGAAAGGAGGGGAATGCTGACAAGAGTGTGCTTGTTGCACAACAACGCCCATCCTCACACGGCCTTTGCCACCAAGGTGCTCTCGGACTCATTTGGTTGGGATGTTTTGAACCACACCCCGTATTCCCCTGAATTGGCGCCTTCAGATTATCATCTTTTCACTCCCCTGAAAGCACACATGGGTGGAATTAAATTTTCAACCGACGAGCAGGTGCAGAAAGAGGTTCTGAAGTGGGCGAAGGAGCTGGTGGGAGAGTTCTTCAAGGGGGGCATAAAGAAGCTTGTGCCACTGCTCACCACATGCATTGAACGGGATTGCGATTATGTGGAAAAATCTTCAACAAGTGTATTAACCAGAAATTTTTTTTCAAATACACTTTTTTAAAAAAAAACAAAAATCTAGTACACTTACTTTCTGAATATGCCTACATACTAGTTTTTATTATACAACACGCTTAAGTGTATCGGAGTCAACTTCTATTATGTATTAGGGTCCCACACAAACTAACTTACATTTGTGCACTGAAAGAGTTGACAAGAATTTTTTAAGATTTTTATTTTTGCGTCTCTATGGACGATACCTTTGGCTATACAAATCTATCTATATTTTGGGTATAACAAATTGCCACTCCTTAGAGACACGTGAAGGTATTGCTTTACTTAAATATTTTTTCTTTTATTCAACGGTAATAATATTTAACAGTGAGATTCAGTCTCAAATAAATTTTTTGTACCAGAATCTCACTCTCGAGGGCATCATCACAACCTGTATAGCTGAACGAGCAGCACCCTTGGGGAGAGCTATGTACTTGTACTATATGGTGGATCAAAAAATCAATCTGTTTTTTATGTCCTTTAAAGCATTTACAGGGTTTTTGGCATTGCATATACACTGCATAGGCAGTATAATTATAATGAATTAGTTTAAAAATCTGTAATGTATTTAAGAGTTTATACTCTGTGAATGATATTATGCATGATTCGTAATGGTCTTTTGGTTCTGTGCCTTCCCACTAGATGTCTTTGTGGATTTTCCTATCCGATACTGCCGATACGTAGTGTTAAACAATTCTGCCAGTGGCAAGTAAATTAGCTGTTGGCTCCGTTCCAATCCCAACCCCAACAGTAGGATGTCTCTAGCGTTGGGATTCCCTAATATTATTAGGATCGTTATTTATTTTTATTGTTAGTGTTTGCGTTAATGTCGGCAGAATTTCGAATTCTCGTCAACGCCCAGTGCAATTTTTTACACGGGGGATATGTTGCACAGAATACCGTTATAATCTATATAGGTAAATTGAAGATAGGCTCGATTGTATGAAAAGCACACCGGAATGTACTAAAAACTAAACACATTAGCGGATATTACACGTATGCTTCTCACATCATACTTCATTCCAATACATGCTCTGAATCGTATGTGTAAGCGCAGGCGACGCATAGTCCGATCGCCCAGATCTCCCGTCAGTCCGATCCTTTGGTTTTGTCAGCGATCGATGTGCCATGCCTTTACAGGTAAGCGTTTGGGTGCGCACTGCGCTTTTGTTTTTTATTTATTTATTTTTATCATTTTTTAATAACTATTTCTAATATTTGATAACATGCTTTATCCGTTATTATAATGTTAGGTGTGATATGTATGTGAATAAGTAAAACCGATTATTCTTAAGTTTTTGTTGTTGTTTGCTTATTAATTTATTGGTTAGTAAGTGGTAATTTTTTGTTAGTAAGTGGTAATTTTTTTATTTTATTTCTTGTAAAGCATAGTTACTAAGGTTGTATTTTTAGATTTTGACTTTTGATGATTAAACGCAAATAACAAAATGTTTTTATTAGCAAATATATAATAAACTGTATATCGAAAATCCATACCGCGCGGATCCCGTGGGATTCCAAAAAATATTGTAACGCATCCGACGGAATTGAAAACTGCGGGATTGCAATTTCTAATCCTAATACACTTTGAAATTCCAGGCGGATCTCCCTACGCCAGCAACCGGAGGATCCGGGATCTTCAAGAGTCAGTCACCGGGAGTGCAGAATCAGAGGGGGGCGATTCGAACGAGGAGAAGGAAGATAGTGTTTTGAACCAGCGGATACACAAGCTGGAGAGGGCCATGAGGAAACTGAGCAAGGCCATCAAGAAGCTTGACGAAAGGGAAATCGAAGACAATGATGATGAAAACTCGGCTTATATGCTGAGTGACAGGTAATTCCTATAGTTTTATTTTATTTAAATGCAATAATTAGCAGGCTTTATGCGGAAACAGTCTGCCTTTAACGCCCTGTAATAGCTTTTACATATTTTGTGATAAAATTCAAATTACAATAGTGACACAGGTGCAAAACACATCACCGTAGGTACATAGATAGATAAAATAGATAACCTTCACGAAATACAACTAAATATTTATAAAAAAATTTAAAAATATGCTTTGTATTCACCACTTTATTGCTATAACTGTTTTAGTGCTATGCTTGCTTATTTTGCAAGTATGAATATAAATTCTGCAACAGATATTCTGTGTTTTTAAATAAAAAAGTATTGTATTCAATAAGAATGTAAAAAACTTGGGACGAATATCAATAAATATTAATGATTTCTTAAAGTATAGAATGAAATTTTGCGAATATTATAGTTCTAATTAAAAATCAACAACTACAAAAAATATTAAAAAATACGAAAATATAAGATTATTTCTCTTCACAATTGTGTTTTACCGTGGTCCATGTAGTCCCTTTTTACAATGAGCGTATATGAGATTGGATCGCCTTATCTCATTTGCTTTTGCTGCGCACATTCATTTATAGGAACAAAGGTCTCGTCGTCCGTAGTGCCGCAATATAACTAACTTCCGACATGGTGAAAAATATCGATTCACTTTAGGGTGTATTTATTTTGACAGGATAAACAATAAATGCAGTTATCAAAACACGTGCCGACCGCAATATACCACATTCAAATTGAACACGTGCTCTCCCGAGGACAACAAAAAGCTCGCTGAAATTTACGTAACTAAAGCTTACAGCGCGGTGGCGCTGGGCCGCACTCTAACGGTTAATATACATGCTTTCTTCATCAGAAATATATAGGATACAATCAATTTTTGTTTATAATTAGTCTATTCTTACATTATTGTCTTCTAATTTTTATCATTTGTTTATACTTGATATTATTATTTTTAGTATTCTATATATTCCTGATGAAGAAAGCATCGCTTTCGAAACATCTAAGATATCTGTGTATAATTAATAAAGTTGTGAATACAAAGTATATTTTTTAATTAATTTATTAATAATGACGCCACAAAGTGAATACCAATCGTTTGAAGAAATTATACTAAATATTTAATTTAACACAAGTAAATTCAGCAATAACATTGTGTAAGTAAAATTCCACATAATTTGCAACAAAGGCGAATATACAAAACACACATTGCATTCAATAGTATTTATGCTCTAGACATGTATCTAGTTAATAATTGTGGAGGATGTATGCTATTATAGTCTTTTTGTATTTGCATTCTGTGCAGTTGAACATATCTACTATCTCTGAAAAAGTATTACCTTCTGCGAGAAAGTGATTGCTCTCGGATATTTTGTGTGAATATTATTTTAATTAATGTTTTATAGTGTCCATAAAACAGTTGTGCACCAATATATCACAGAGTTTACAGACATACAATACATTACAGTAAATGAGAAATGGTTAAAAATATATACAGATTAAAAATATAGAGGTGTGTTCTAAAGAAAAGGTGATTTTAGAAAAGTGTTTATTTATTCATCAATATCCATTTCCTCCCCTTCAAAGTAATCCCCCTCAGATATAATGCACTTACCAGGGGTGTTAGTTGAAGTTTGCCGGCTTTACTCATAGATGTCGCTAGAGATATGTATACATTTCTATGATTTGGCATCTATGTCATATTTTTCTATGGATATTAACCTTCAAAAATACACAAGTTACATTCTGCCAAAATAATAGTGCATAGTTGGTTACCTCAGTGAATATGTCGAGTTTCGTTCCAAGTAAATCGCATTTGCGGCATTCGTTGCTTTTCTTATTTCATCAAAAGAAAAAAACAGTTGAAGCTCATCGGTTGCTGGTAGAAACTTATGGTGAACATGCTCCAGTGATTAGAACATGTGAGACATGGTTTCGTCAATTTAAAAGTGGAGATTTCGATTTAACAGACAATGAACATCCTGGTGCCACGAAAAAGTTCGAAGACGAGGAATTGCAGGCGTTATTGGATGAAGACCCAACCCAATCGCAACAACAATTGGCCCAAACACTTAATGTGACCCGAGGAGCAATTTGCCAACGTTTAAAAGCCACGGGAAAGATCCAAACGTATGGAAAATGGGTACCACGCCAAATGAACGAGAGACAAATCGAAAAAACCGCCAAACCGCCTCATACAGTTAAAGTAGTGAAGAACACTCTCAAAGCATTGAATTGGGAAATATTATCGCACCCGCCGTACTCTCCAGACCTTGCCCCGTCCGACTATCACCTTTTCACATCGATGGGACACTCACTCGCAGAGCAGCGCTTCGCCAATTTTGAGAAAATCGAAAAATGGCTCGTCGAATGGTGTGCCTCGAAAGAGAAATTTTTTTTTTGGAATGGTATCCATGATTTGCCTCAAAGATGGGCAAAATGTATAGAATTCGATTGTCAATACTTTGAATAAAAAAATTTTGAGATTCCCTTTAGAATTAAGCGTTTTCTTTATTGAAAAAACCGGCAAACTTCAACTAACACCCCTGGTATGCCAGCGCTTCTTCCAATCCTCGAAGCATTTCTGGAATGCGCTTTTCGGTATGGCCATCAGCTCGTTCTTCGATTCTGACTTTATCTCATCAATTGTGGCAAAACTCTTTCCTTTCATTGGTCTCTTCAGTTTCGGGAATAGGAAAAAGTCGCAGGGAGCCAAATCTGGTGAATACGGTGGTTGATGCATGATTACGGTGTTGTTTTTGGCCAAATAATCACGAACAAGCTGATGTGTGAGCTGGTGCATTATCGTGATGCAAAATCCATGATTTGTTTTTCCACAATTCCGATCGTTTGAGCCGTATTGCTTCACGCAAACGTTGCATAACTTCCTTGTAGCATTCCTTATTAACCGTACGACCTGTTGGCAAGAACTCATGATGCACCACGCCATTGTAATCGAAGAAAACAGTGAGCAAAACCTTCACATTTGATCGAACTTGGCGTGCTTTTTTTGGTCTCGGCTCTTCTGGCCGCTTCCATTGGGATGATTGGGCCTTGGTTTCAACGTCATACCCATATACCCACGTTTCATCACCAGTTATGACCCCTTTGAGCAAATCTGGATCGTCGTTGACCTCATTCAACAACTCCTGAGCGATACTAATGCGATGTTGCTTTTGCTCAAAATTTTGCAATTTCGGAACAAACTAACGCTGCCACACGTTTCGTGCCCAAAACATCTGAGAAAATTGCATGGCATGAGCCGATTGATATGCCAACATCCTCTGCAACTTGCCTAATAGTGATTCGACGTTTTCCAACACCATTTTCTTCACTGTTTCGATGTTTTCTTCGTTTGTTGACGTGGTTGTAACTCCAGGACGCTCATCGTCATTAACATCTTCTCGGCCTTCTGTAAAGCGCTTATACCACTTATAAACACTTTTTTGAGACAGCACTTTATTCCATTTTTAACGCAAAATTTAATACATATTCTTTGATCCATTTTTTCAAAAGTAAGAAATCGAAACACACAAAAACGTGACTAACCTTTCCAGTTGTCAAAAACAAACCACTAATCCAAAGTGGCTGATAATGCTAACATATGATAAACATATGTGTACCAACATAACAAAAAAAAAATCGATAATCGAATGTACACAGCCCGCGAAAATTCAAAATTCACCTTTTCTTTTGAACACACCTCGTATATAGATTAAAAATAAAAAAATCTTCACTGGCTCTAATGTCCTGAAAGAATCCAGTTCAAGCTTTGCTGGATGGTATTTAAATTAATCTCCGGCTCAAAATCAGGCTCCGGCTTACTTATCGGAACAGTTCATTCCTGAAAATTCCAATTCACGACCGTTAACTCTGAGATCAGCGACCAGCCGCGGAAGGTTGAAGGAACCAAAGCACACATCGGATTCTAAGTTCGGTGATCGCGCTTTCGGCGTGTCAGGCTCTAGAACCTGGAATAAAATCCCATTACGATTCAAGATTGATTAAAGACTCGACAGAATTCAGAGTGTAGCTTAAAACTCATCTCTTCAGAAAGTCGCATCATTGAATGGTACAGTTGCAAACCCAATTTACATAGCCGGTTAGTACTCACCTAAAGTAATTTATATAAATGTTTAAAACTTTTCATAGTCTGCGACATTGTAAGTAAATGACTATAAATATTTGTAAACATAAATAATTATTATTGCAAACTTCAGTTTAACAGTTTAGGTAATTTTTTAAATCTGTTCTCCAGTCCTAAGTTCGGAAAAAACACATTTTTATATCAAATAAATGCCAACTCTTCTTTCGCCTCTAACCTTCTAATAAATGTAATATGAATAACAAATAAAATAAAATAGCAACTGCAATATCATGCAATGTGCAGTGTTTTCTAATATTGTGTCCTGTGCATGCAAAATCATATCTTCCCAAGTAAAAACTTTATAATATAATGTGTTTGTACTCTCTCTTTCAAACATCATGACTTTAGACTTACTTACATTCATCATTAGCTCATTCTTCATACATACTTAGTTCATCCTAGATATGTAGAAATAAGATTTCTCATATTTTTTGTAAATTTTTTTTTTTCAAAAAGTTTTTCAGATTATTTTCAAGTTCTTGGATAATCTTACTTATTAGGAAAATAAAATTAACATACAATACAATAAGTTATATTACTTTATCGTCTTTGTATGTTTATAATATGAATTTCTTTGAATTAATGGAATCTAAAAACACCTCAATTATCTTCACCGGCTTTGACAGATATGTTAAGTATTTGTTATAAAACAAAAAAAATAGTTAATACATGTACTCTATTATGGCCGTGCACTTCCTAATCTACCTCTTTTGTATCTCCTCCCCACTTTATTTAGCTTCAAAACAATAAAAAAACAAACTTTCGAAAAGATGGATAATCTTTATAAATTCAATTTCACTTCAGATACAAGTCCCGCCTGGTGCGCATCTACAACAAGCTGTGTGTGCTGACCGGGGAGCGCAACGAGGCGCGCCAAGCGGCCAGCGTGCGCGGCCTTTCCCGCTTGTCGCTGTGCGGGGGGCGCCTGCCGCGCCTTAGCGCCGCCGTTAAGGCAGCGGCCGCCTCCAAGCCGCACTGGTTCCCCGACTACCTGGACGTGTTTCGCTGCGTCGAGCACTGCGCTAAAGAGCAGGGACTGGCCATGCGGCCCGACATGCTGCACTCGGAAGGTAACCAACCCGACCACTTTACGTAACCCAAACTAACTGAAACAAACTCTAAATCTGATATCATTTAAGATTTTCAATGCCATAAGTATTATCGTGATTAATTTTTGGGGTATTTTACCGTGCAGTGTTTCCTTCTTCTTTAGCCAACACTTCAGACCGCCTTGCCATATCCATCTTCAGTGCAGATTGTGGTGAACAGTTTCGGTTTTCTCTAAAGTGTGTTCGTGCAGTGCACTCCCATAAAATAGGTATGATGATAACTGGGTCTTTTATCTTCATTTTACGATACTTTAAATAGCGTGTTATTCAAATTCCGTGCTACACCATTCATCCATCCGTATTAATACTGTCCGAGAGCGAGTCTGAAATGAATCCCATACGTGCGTTATGAATTCAGCACCTATAGGACTTTCCATTCTAGGAAATAGTTCATACAAAACTCATTTTTGTGGCGCTTCAGTGGAGGTGTGCAAACCTTAGGAATTTGTTAGCTGCCCGGGTGTGGAGTGACTAAGGGATTTAATAACCCGAATTTTGTACGGAATAGAACTTTGCAAGAATCAATAGTTTTTTTTCTGTGATTATCGTGTTTTAAGTTGTTGTTAAAATAATTTAATTACTGAAGATGTTATTTTTTTACATAAAAAAAAATCGATTGGTTTCTTGGGTAAATTGTGATTTTCGTATTTAAAGCAATTTATTAATATCTACAATATTATATTATATTCATTACCCAAAGACGCTTGAATGAATTGCCAAATTGTATCTTGTTGGTAGGTCGCTAATCTCTGTTGCTGCACTCATATCATAGAATGGAAGAAGAAGCTGGGGATGCCCGAGGATAACATGGCATGATCGAGTGAATCAAATACTTGAGTCGGGCCATGTCAGAAGTCAGAACAGAAGAGAATGTATGAGCCGATGTATGAATGTGAATGAAAAGACTCAACATTCCCAGCACTGATAAGAACAAACTGTGCCATTTTCAGCGAAACCGGTCTAGTAATTTTCAAGAAAATCGATAACAGACAGACATTCTTTTTTATATATGGAGATAAACACATTATCTGGTAAGTCGGTACAATTTACAAAAACATCATTTTGCAAATAAACAAGTGAGTTATTATGATCATAGACTCGGGCGGTGCTCAGCCGGCAACATGCAAAATTTAACCCTTGGCACACTACCGAAATATTAGGCTACGGGAGCTCGACGTTCCAAAGGTTATGTTAATTCTCGAAGGTAGAATTTTTTTTAACCTGCCAAAACGGCCGGAATCCGAACGTTACGGGGCAGGGGGATGCGTGTCATCACACAAAAGTTACATGGAATGAACTTACACAGAAGGAATCTACGAGTGAGCCTCTATGTGATGTCAGTCCGATGATGCCAACCAAGCAGGGCATTTTGATAATGTATTAAAATTTATATATTAATAATCAGTGTTTGTTGACCTATTATGGATATATATTTATTAAGCCATAATATTTTGCACTGGAGTTCCTTATTGTGTGCATTCCCAGCTGAAGTCTGCGCTTAAAGTCAGCAAACTTATATAGTTGGTTGTTTTGTTTCAGCGCGCGAGGCCTTCCTGGAGATCGGCACCCTCCTGCAGCAGCGGCGCCGCGCCCAGGAGTACGAGGACCTGAGCTCGTGCCTCGGGATGCACAACGACCCCGCGGAGCACGACCCCGAGCTGGCCACCAAGCTGATGAAGAACCGGGAGTTATCCAAGCACCGGGAGATGGAGGTTCTCAACAAGTGAGTCCTAATCCGGTTAATACACCAATCTCAACCTCATACCTCCTAACCAAAGTGGTAGGTAGATACTCTCAGTATCGGAAAGACAAATTTTGAAAATTTCTGAAATTTTGCTTTAAATGGCTTTAGCCGTGTTTGGTGACTAGATCTGAATACCCAGGTACTTCCCCATCTTCCTCTTCGTGATCTACTTCCCCTTCCCACTACCTTCAGCCACACAACATACCCCAATAAGGAACTCCAGTGAAAAATATTATGGCTTAAAAAAAAATGATTTGTCAGCAAATGCCGATTCAGAATATACAAATTTTAATACATACTAGCTGTAGTGTCCGACGTTGCCCGGGGGTATGAATGGTGTGATGGAAAGTTAATAGGTTGTGATGTTTTACCCTACCCCTACCCCTACCCCTACCCCTACCCCTACTCATACCCCTACCCCAACCACCACTTTTTTCTGTCACAAAATAAAGAAAACTGACAAAAATTTGGTAGTGTTACTATATTTTCCATAAAGTTTAATAATTGCCTTTACAATAAAAAAAAGTGGTTTTCCTGTAAATAAGTTCTGTAGTATGACTTTTAAAACTGGAAATATGTTTCGCGCTGATGCTTGTGACGAACGAGAAGAAGAATATTTTAAATGTGATATTCATTTGCCAAAGGAATAATATCACATTTGAGTATTGTACGGACAAGGGTCCAAATAAATCCTTTGAGAACTTTACCATTCCGAATCAGCACCATAGTGCGCGTTGGTGTTCAACAGAATTGGTGTTTCACAAGTTAAGAACCCCGCACACAACCCAATGTCGGGGACTATTGAGGTTAGGTAATTGTGTGGCATAGAGACTTTTGGATTCACTTGTAACTAATAAATTCATCTTTTCCAGGTTCGCCGAAAAACAATCCAACCTCAAGCTGGTGGGTGAAGATGTCGCTGAAAATGATGTGGACAAATCTGAAGGTTCTTCCGAAGAGTCAGAAGAAGACGAAATGTGTGACACAAAAGAAGATGATGAAGAAGAAGCCGGCGGCTCCTCCCCAGCCAAAGATACCACAGGAAAGAGCAAGGAGTGGAATACTTGTCCAGGAGAAGAAAATAAGAAAGAAACTGTTAATAATAGTGAAGATAAGAACAGTGAAGTACCTGAAGAAGAAACCAAGAATCAGAGTGAAATGAATACTAACCCCGTTGGAGATTCACAATTAGAAACACAGACTATCAAAGAACAACCAAGAAAAAGAAAGTTAAGGGAAGACTCAAATGATAGCAGTAGTATGTCCCTCATTGAATTGAGTTCCTCCGATTCTCAAGACAGCTTGAAAAGTGAACACGAGCCGGAGAAGAAGAGAAAGCGTACCGAAAGTGATAGGGATTTTAAAAGACTGGAGTCTATCAGACCGACTTCCGCTATGTCCGGGATCAATCTAATTGATGACGGAAGCTCTTCGTGCAGTAGATTTGCCAGCAATAAAGACTCCTTGGAAGATGATAGATTTAAAACCATCGCGGCTACGAACTCTAATGATGTCATCATGGAGGTTGAAGATAGTAACGATGTCTCTGAAGCTCCAAGCAATGCTGCGAGAGATGATGTTACAAATCATGTTGATGATAATGCCATGGATGAAGTCCAAAACCTTGTAGACAATGAAAACTCTGTAGACTTGCGTGAAACTGAAAAGACTGATGATTGTGAAGATGCTTTAAGTAGTAGAGGATCGGACGAAGGTGATTTGCGTACCAAAGATAGTTTAGAAGTGTTTGACAATGCTATTGAAAGTAATGAGAGTTGTAGCCCAAGCAATGAACCAAATCAAATCAAAATAGGCCACGTCCAATCGTTACAAAATCACAATGATCCAGATGAAGCCAGAAGCTCGAAAGATATCGAAATAATTGAAAATGAAGACGATAACGATACACCAGTTCTGTCTTCACAAAATCAAAACGATATTAACAATCTTCTAGAAGCCAGGTGTTCGGAAGTTTCTGAAATCGGCGATGAAGCGCACATGATTAGTCAAAATGTTCCAGAAAGCGATATAGAAACGGATACTGAATCACTCGCTTTAATTTATGATGAAAAAGATTCGGAAAGCACCGATGAAGTTGACAAAACAGTCGTACCTGATGGGGAAGTTGCAGCTGATACCAAAGCAGTTGTCGATGAATCCTCGTCTGATTCCGATGAAATACCAAATAGTCAGCCGAGTAAAGCAAAGGAACAAGGCGACGACACTCTGTGTGAAGTCGGAAGTGGTAAAGATAACAAAGTCCAAGCTAGCAGGAATAGCAAGGTAGAAACAAAGGGAAGTGATGATGACCAGGGTATCTATGAAGGCGAAATTGACATATTTGAACATGAAATCATGAGAGAAGTGTAATCTAGTTTTAAGACAAACTGAAAATTATGTTCAATTTATTTGTTTTGCTTTGATGCAATCACCTTGAAAAGTTATACTTTTTTCTATCGAATCGGCAGTAGAAATTTAGATAATTTTTCCAAATGAATTTGTTAAGAGGATAAAAGATTTTTCTTACTCATATTTCATTTTTGTATACGTATTGCTATGCCGGAAGATTTATTTATTAGTTAGTCTGTAATCTAAATGTGATACTTCACTGTCCTAGACTTGGATCTCAAGAGATGATCCCAGTCTGGGACAGTGGCATGCACCCCCTGGGCCAATGACTTCATTTGGTTTATTTTTCTATTCTATTCTATTTATGTAATTTTAAAAATGAACTAAGGAATATATTCCGCATTTCTCTTAACGCTTGTCCGGTGGCATCATTTTACAACGCCAACAGACAGCATAGGTAAATTGTAGCCTTATGAATTTTTTAAATTATCTAATGAATGTATTCCGCATTTCTCTTAACATTCATCCGGCGGTGTGATTTTACAACGCTTACAGGTGGCATAGGTACAATTGCAGTTTCATATATTTTATATGAAAAATTTCAAAGAATACATGCTTTACTTGTGGAATGAAACTTTAGCATAATAGAAAAAAATATTCTGTACTCTTTTTATAGTAAAATATTATAATCATACAAAAAAAAAACTTTTTTCTTGCGTCATTTCCATACAAAATATACGAAGGTACAATTGTACCTATGTCTTCTGTTATGGGTGTAAAAATAACTGGACATCCAATGTCGGGAAGCGGCAGGGTTTGAAGGATATACATATATCACTGATAATAATAATAATAATAATTGGATTACTTGTATAGTGCCCTTTTTGTGAAAAATCACCTCAAGGGCGCTGTAAATCATTGTATATCTAATATCAATGATATTTATAATTTAGTAGGTGTCTTTGTTTTTTTACAGAATATTCCTGCGTTTCTCCATGTTTCATTTTACTGGGATTCTCCGGGCACTGCTAAGTCGTGTTGTATGTTTGAAACTCATTTTCAAACATATGTTGTTCTCATTTTACCTCATTCCTTTGACAGTAACCCGGTCCCTTTGATGAAGTTCATCACGGTTGTCATCGGATATTCGGCTATGTCTCTTGGTTCCAGGTAGCTGAGCCTTCTTTCCATCAAGGCGGGACATTGGCATCATAGGTGAATTGGAGTCTCTTCATCCTCTTCACATTTCCTGCATCTATCGGTGTTTTCCACTCCCAACAGTTGCATGTGTCTCCAGAGGTGGCAGTGTCCCTCAGTTCCTTCAGTGAGTTTCGGTCCATATTGAGTAGTTGCCTGGTTCGTCTGGTTTTAGGTCCGTTTATGAGTACTTTGGATTGTCTCATTCCGGGTGCCCTCTCCCATTTCTTCCAGTGCTGCGATTTGATCCACCTTTCAATATGTAGTTTGGTGTTGCATGCTGCCACTCCTGCGGCAGGGTCGGATGCCTCAAGCGGTACTTCCGCCACTTTTCTTGCTAATCTGTCAGCCGGCTCGTTGCCTTCGATGGACAAGAGTAAAAACCCCAACAAACATTTTGAATGATGAAGATTTGGCTAACCAGGCCAGATCAGTTACACTATTTGAATACCTGATTTAAATAAAGCGCTAAGTGCCAAAAATGTTGAACTGCGATATAGGGCTTTTATTGAATAAAAACACAAATTGTTAGGAAAATAAGGCCCTGCAGAAACATTAGATTTTTATTTATTTAGTTTCGAATTTATAGAAGGCGTTAAGTACCACAATTTTTAATTATTTTTTTATTTATTATTTTATTAATTACATACAATGGCAACTTTTACCCGCTAAGCCACTGCAAGTAGCTTGTCAGAAGGAGTTTAGTTCAACAATATTGTATAATACAACAATAAATAACAACGTCATACAAATGTAGCGGATTATAGAACAATATAGGGGCATCAATGCACACTGTTAGAAAAATGAAATAAAATTAAAACAGCATAACAGTTTTGTTATAGTAATAACAGACTCCAATTACATAATATTGATTTAAATAATATTATAAAAATATCAGAATATCAGTATTATTAAACAAATTGAGAAATACAAAACAGTTAGGTTTTTTTCACAACATTCCCCAATTGGGGATGCCATAGTCTCACCGGCTCCAGACGGTTGGGAGCAGTTGGGACTCTTGTGCGGTATTCATATAAAAAAAAAAGTAGTACAGTTTTGTTACAGTGAGGATAGATTTACTATAATAATTTTAATGTTAGTACTGCACAAATGTCCCAACTGCTCCCAACCGTCTGGATCCAGTGAGACTATGGTATCATCAATTAGGGTATGTTGTGAATTTGGGATGGGAGGGGGAGATGGGGGAAGAGGAATGTAGGGAAGTATCAGGCTGTTCATATCTGGTCACCAAACATGGCTAAATTATTTCAAGCAACGTTTTGATTCTGAATGGTGGTCTTTCACCAATTCGATACTGAAAGTATCTACCACTATCTATCTGGAACTTGCAGCAAATATACTATATCTTATTTTAAATTAACAAATTGCGAAATAACACAAATAAAATTTACTTGCGCATTCCGGGATTTGAATCCGCGACCTCCGGATTCGTAGCCGAGCATTGCAACCACTCAACCACGGAGGCCTCATAAAAAGGATCTAAGTGAATCTTGAAAAGTTACTAAAAAGGACTAAGTGTTGCCCACTTGGTCATTTATCCGTTGGTGCTTTAGCCATTTTATTACTAAACATGACTAATATCTAGCGGCACTTAGTGCCCTTTTTTTTATGGGAAAACACACCCGGTACATCATGTATAGCCATAAATATTTTTTGTGGCATTCAAGTCTTTATTAGAGTATTGGCTATGGCACAAGGTCCGTTTCTACATATTTACTTAAAACTAGGTTTTGCCCATTGCAGTCCTGCAATTGGTTGTGAATAGTTGTGTATATATCGTATTGTAAAATTTTAGTGTACAGTGCCAGGGAACATTTCTCCCTCTTCCTGTGTCAACTGTGGTTAGAGGTGCATAAATCTGGAGATAAGCTTCTCTACCCAGTGAGCGCGTTGCCTATTGCTACTGTAGGGCTTTTATTTATTTTATTTCAAATAATTGTGAATTGTGTTTAATGTGCTAGTGGCGCTTGCTGATATATATTTAAGCCTGCTCACTAAGGTAATGGAGGGTATAAGATGGAGTTTGGGCGGAGACGGAGGGGGTCGGTGCTGGGGGTCCAGCGGCCGAGGTTGGATATAGAGGGATTCGAGTTCGATTCTAATTTGGAGTAAAATTTTTTGGCTAAATCTATTATATGTTTTCGGAGTGGAGGAATTTTCGAGCCCGTGTTTATTATGCTATTCCTGACGAACCAGGGGCTTTTGGTGAATCGTCGGAGCAATGCATTCTGGAATGATTCTAGTCTTTTTGTGTTTGAAGTAGCCCATATGGGTGATGCGTATGTTAATTTTGGTCGGATTGTTGATGTGTAAATGAGAAGTTTGTTTTTTAGGTTGAGTTTACTGTTGTAGCTGATAAGGGGATATAATGCGTTTGCTGTTCGTCTCACTTTCGCCAGTGTTTCGTTAATGTGTGTGTTCCATCTTAGTTTCCGGTCAAGTGTCACTCCTAAGTACTTGGCACTTTTTTGCCATGGTATGATTTTGTCGTACATTTTGACGTGACCCACCGGGGTGCCGCGAGTTCTTCGTCTTGAGAAGAAAACTGCAGCACTCTTGGTCGGGTTCACGTCAATGCGCCATTTGTCATACTATTTTTGGAGGAGGGCTATGTTTTGTTGAAGTCTGAGGGTTACCATTCTGGGTGATTTGTTTTGTACCAAAATAGCTGTATCGTCGGCGTATAGAGCCTTCTGGGATTGGTTGTTGTCGGGCAAAGGTATGTCATGAGTATATATGTTGAACAGAGTTGGGGATAGTAGGGAGCCCTGTGGCACACCCGCTGTCATAAATCTAGTAGAGGAAAGTATGCCATTTATTCGAACTTGGAAAGTACGGTGGCGAAGGAATGAATTCAGTATGCAGAGGAGCTGCGGTTCGATGCCGGTTTGGTAAAGTTTTAATATAAGGCCGTTGGTCCAGACTTTATCGAAGGCTTTTGCAATGTCAAGGAATATTGCCCCGGTAGATACGCCCTTCTCAAATCCTCCGAGGATAAGCTCGGAGACTCTGAGAAGTTGGTGTAGAGTTGAATGTTTTGATCTGAAGCCATGTTGCTCATCGGGGAGCGTTGAGACTTGTTCAATGTGTTTTGTAAGCCTTGTGATAAGTATTTTTTCGAAGATCTTTCCGATGTTCGAGAGAAGACTAATGGGACGGTGATTTGAACAAAATTTTGGATCTTTACCGGGTTTCGGAATTAATATGACGTGTGCGTGTCTCCATATTTTTGGAAAGTAGCGTAATCGGAAAGCAGAATTTATTAATTTCACAAGAGTAAGAATGCTTTTTTGGGGAAGGGCTTTGAGAGCGAAGATTGGAACACCGTCTGGACTGGGGGATTTTTTGTTGCTTTTGAATTTGAATGTTTCACGAATTTCTTCTGGGGTTGTATAGAGCACGTTGACTTGGGATATTGTCTCTAAAATGTGGTTAACATGACAATTGACGTTTTCGATGTTAGAGGGATCGGTATTTTGGAAGTTTGGACTAAATTGTATTTCAAGGCTATCGGCAAATGCCTCTGCTTTGCCTTGGTCGTCATAGACGAAACCACGTTCGACTTGAATGGGGTGATTTAGGGTGGATTTATTGCGAAGAGCTTTAGAGAGTTTCCAGATAGAGTTGTCACTTGTTTTTAGTTCAGAAATCTTTTTTTCCCAGGTGGAATTTGAATTTGCCATTTACCTCCATAGCTTGTTGGGCGACCTCTATTTTTTTTTGTAGATATTTCTTTTAGTAAAAGCCTAATTCTTTGTGCCATTTGTAACGACTGGTAGGATAAATTTATAAAATATATCGGTTGTTTGTTTATGAATTAATTTTATTCTCACGATTGGCATAATTTTGATTGTACTAAATGTAAATAAATATGTACATAAATTCATTAGGAATAGCGGTGGTAATTATCTTATTTATTTATTTAGTATAATAATTGTACAATAGCCGATTAACACCCGCTGCCCCCGGGTTTTTGCTGCATTTTTGACATTGCAATCTCCCATGCCGACAAAACAGAACAGTTTTGAATGCATGTAAAAAGGACCCGGTTTGTTCATCGTGGTACAAATTGAATCGCAGACTCTTTTGCGTACGAGGGGAAATTATTCTATGTGCTATTCGCGTTTACGCGGCGATTAACGTAGGACTCTAGGACATTAATACTGCAAGATATCGTGAACATGCAATGAAAAGTGGTCAAGTCAAGATCCCAGTCCTTTGGCAGATTGAGACTGAAGCCCCTTTGCAGAGATACAAACACAGCTTTGCAAGTCGTAATATTTTTTACGTACACTAAACAAAATATGGTTTCTTCAAAAATCTTAAATTGATTTTTTGGCATCATTATTAATAAAATTATTATGGAATTGTTTACACCGCTGTTCAATATATAAATATCAACATGTTTCGGAAGCAAAGCTTCCCTTATCAGGATTTTTCTTTTAATTTTTTTTTATGTGGTACCACAGAAGAGTCCCAACCTTCTGGAGCCAGTGAGACTATGGCATCACCAATCGGGGTATGTTGTGAGAATGAAAGTATTGAGGAAGGGATGGAGGTGCGGAAGAAGGAAGGTGGGGAGGATATTTAGACATTTTGCGATGTATTTCTTATAATTTAAAGATTGTATGAGGATTTTTGTCTTTTGAAACCTTATATGTATGCGTAACTATCTATGCAGAATTTACTATTTATTGACGCCTTGGAGGCGTTTTAAATATAGATACGTTTATCTTACAAAGGAGTATAATAATATAGTACATAAAATAATAATTAGACTATAAAAGAAGTAAGTACAATATAAGTATGCAGTGTTTTAATTTTTTTTTTATAATCGAATACCACACAAGAGTCCCAACTGCTCCCAACCATCAGGAGCCAGTGAGACTGTGGTATCTCCAATAAGGATATTTTGTGAGACTAAGGGTAGTGGGGAGGGGAAAGAGATGAGAAAGAGGAAGGTGGGGAGTACCTGGCTATTCAAATCTGGTCACCAAACATGGCTAAAGTCATTTCAAGCAACGCTTCGTTTCTGAATGGTGGTCCTCCTTCATAATATATATTTTTTAATGAATAAATTGTGAAATAACACAAATTAATGTAATAAAATTTGCTTGCGCATTCAATTTTATTGATTTTATTTATGTTATTTATAAATGATTAGTATTTTTTTATTTTTCAGTAATTTTTAAATTTTTTTAATTAATTACTTAACTGCTTTCATAAATTATTGTTAATTTTTGTATATGTTTGTAATTTGTCTATTCTTACATTATTATTTACTATGTTTATCATTTGTCTTTTATATTTGTCATTATTTTTAGTATACTGTGTCCCGATGCGGGATGATTCGCTTCCGAAACATGTTGATATTTATATATTAAAAACAGTGGTGTAAACAAAGCATTTCAATATTTTACAATATTATTTATTATCAATTTTTTTTCTTAAAAACGCAATAATTTTCTCCTTAATTGACAGCATGTACTATCTATCGTCAGTTAAATTATGTACTTAATATCAATGAACTATTTAAATAAATAAAAATTATGTATATGAATTTTTTTAATGAAGGACTCCATTCCATTTAAATAGGGTATTTTCCAATGACATTACAAACAATAGACACGTTATAGAGTTCAAAAGTGGCAAGCAAAAGATACGGTGATTGCCGTACTTTGATTTAGTATTAAACTGTCATGCCCCGCGTGAGGTCATATGCTGCCTCAAATAAAATTGCACAAATAAGTGCCAAAGAGTGTTTGCATTACACTCAAAACACCAGTAACATTTCATTAGTAAATACACTCAAATTACTTAATGTTATGCATAATACAATAATTGTAATCCGGAAACAATCAATGACATTACGAACACTTGACAATCACACAATGAAATAATGGAAATGAATATTATTCCACTTTTTCCAGAATTTTTTTTAGTTTTTTTTTAATTTTTAAACTGCCTCTAAAGAAAGTGAGACAGCAAACCTAGCAACACACGAGCATAAAAAAAGACAACCTTCTAGCAGTAGGTCCTTTCTTAGTGTAAGCGAGTTGGCGTAGTGTCATCTCATTCACACTCGTGATATTCGACCAAATTTTGAATTACGAAAACGATGACGTTCGGATGTACATTTGATTGAGGGGCAAGGCTCTCGACTACGAATCCAAAGGTCGCGGGTTCAAATATCGGCGTGCGCAAGCAAATTTAATTTAATTAATTTGTGTTGTTTCACAATTAATTCATTTAAAAATAATATGTGGTATATTTGCGCACGTTCCAGAGTGGAAGATACTCTCAGTATCGCCCTGGTGAAAGACCACCATTCATAATTGAAACTTTGCTTGAAATGGCTTTTAGCCGTGTTTGGTGACCAGATCTGAATAGCCAGGTATTTCCCTACCTTCCTCTCCCCCTTCTTCTTCCCCTCCCCAATACCTTTAGCCTAACAACATTCCCCAGTTGGGGATGCCATAGTCTCACTGGCTCTAGACGGTTGGGAGCGCTTGGGACTCTTGTGCGGTATTCATATAAAAAAAATCCATCGCGTTCAGCAGACATATCTTTTAAATGTCCACCTTTGTTGTACAAAAACGATGTTTGAATTAAGAATTTACGGTGAAGGGGGAGAGGGATGTCGGAGAGGAATTATTTATTATTTCGAAATATTGATAGTATTATTACGCAATACGGTAAACATAATGTTTTTAAAAAGAAAAATATTTATTAAATATTTTAGACATTTACATAGGCTTATCTGACCGTCCTATTGTATGTTTTACAAAATATTTAAAATATGAATATGATTTTTAATGTAGAGAAAATTATTTTAAATCCTTTCTCGTTACGTTTTTGTAAATAAACTTAACCGAAAATTTGTAATCGGCAGTAAAATAAAATAAAATAATATCATTAAAGTTCCGTAGTGTTTATGCAAAAATTAAACTACACACTGTTCTTTTTTAAATTTATCTTATCGGCGTGTTAGAGAAAAACCTCCATAACATTTTTTAAGGATATTCAACTTTTTAAATGTTTTTGTAAAACATGCGTAGAACGGTCAGAATGTGTAATATTTCTGATTTTATTTTGATAAATGCTAGGCCCATGCAAATAAAAAAAAAACGTAATTAATATTTTTCTCATTAAAAACACCATGTTTATCGTTCAAAATAATATTATCATTATTTTGAATTAACCCTTTAGGTGCCACATGTATTTTTTTTAAATGCTGGAGAACTGTCGATAATCCATTAATATATATATTTTTTCATTTTGATTACTTTTATTTTTAGACACATGTTTTCAATAATGTGACGTAATTTTAGAACCGTGGGTAACGCGTGACGTGAATTTTATGGCTCGAGCTATATATCGTTCTGTGGCACTCAAGTACAATAATGTATTGGAACGATATATCATTCGGTGGCACCTAAAGGGTTAATAAATAATAACTCTCCGACGTCCCTCTCCCCGTTAACGTAAGAGTGTTTGTTACTCGTACCACATTTTGTGTTAGTTTTGTTAGAGAATAACGTGTCTATAAGTATGTGATGTCATTGGTATTTTCACAAACTATGGATACCGCTAAAAATGTGTGGAAGATTTCATGTTCATTTAACTAATTCTGATCAAACCACGTCAAGATTTTTTCAACATATTTCAATTCAATTCAGTCAATTCATCAATTACAAGAGATCAAGATTTAAAACCTTGGGCAGGTCCAGGAATTTCAGTCTTAAATATTCCAATGAATATTTCAGTGAGTTATTCCAATAAATTCAGTATTCATTTCAAGACTAATAGAAAAATATAAGTTACTTTGTTATTATCACGTATAATCACCTCCCAAAATGACTGCACCTTGCTGGCAAGACACCGTGTAGGTACCTACATAAAAACACGTAATATTAACTAAGGTAGATCATTAGAAGTGCATCCATTGTTAACAAAAATCAAAATTACCTAAAAGACATCGGCCTTTAGGGACATTGGGCCGCTGGCCCCCCCGGTACCCCCCTGGGCCAATCCCCGGGGGTGTACCGATCCCTCCCCCGGGGTCGGGCCGTTGCTTTTTATCGGAAGGGAAAGGGTTAACTGCCTCAAAAACCTTATTGCGTAATTGACACATATTATTAGGGGAGTGTCTTGCCTACAATATTGCTGTGAAGTGTAACGGTCCTATGTAGGCAATATCCGATACGCGATCCAGGATCGAGATTACAAGTCGGTGTGTGTTTATGGTAGTTCGGAATCGGATGTTAAATGTGTAAAGATTTTATTTCATTTAGGTACTTTTTGTATTACGGATTCCCAACCAATCCCGACTGACTGGAGCCGGTTGGACTATGGCATGCTCTAATGGAGTATGTTGTGAGGCTGAAGGGAGTGGGGAAGGGAAGGAGATAGGCACGTCTGGCCTGATTGTGATAGATTTACATGCGGAATGGAAATAATATTATAATACAACCAGATGTAAACAGTGGTGAATACAAAGTATTCCTTATTAATTTTATTAATAATGGCACCACAAAATAGTTATACATTTATTAAAGAAATAATAAAAATAATACACAAAAAAAAAACTTTTACTACAATTTCTTCAGAAGATTGGTATTCACCTCGTGGCGTCATTATTATAAATTAATTAAAAAATACTTGGTAGTCACCCTTTTCTTAATATACACGTATCAGCATGTTTCCAAAGGGATGCATGTTGATGTGTATACTCGTATTTTAAAAAAGTGGTTTTAACCAATTAATTTTTAATTCATATTTATAAATACTTTTCTATTACAATTAGAAAAAAATACTTTTATACCAATGTTGTTAATATGTAAATATCTACATGTTTCAAAAGCAAAGCTTACTTCACCAGGATACACAATATACTAAAAAATAATCACAAGTATGGACAAATGATAAGCATAGAAAATAATGTAAGAATATACAAATTACAAACATAAACAAAACACTTTCAGTGGTGAAAACGGGTACCGAAATAATGAATTAATAATTTTAAAAATATTTGAAAAAATGAACAAAAGTTAGAAAATATAAAATATTAAACAATAAATTTATATTAGAAATTAGAAAAAAATAATAATGACGCCTCAAATTAATTACACACCTATAGAAGAAAATACTTTTCTGCCCCGATTTCTGGGGTTTTAAAAACATGTCGGTTGTCGGTGGCAAAACATTGCACGAAGGAAATTCAGAGTACTTACCAAGCATTTACTGAAATAATGTCGCATTGCATTACATTAATCGTGTAACGAACAAATTACACTGCGTTATCCAACATGGCCTTCCACAGGGACACACATGTTTTGATACAATTTTTTTTAGTTTGAAATTGGCAAATAGAAAATAATATCAGAGGACCTTGTGATGAATTCGAGTCTTAGCAGGAAAATCTTTTTTTTATACTTTAAAATAATTCATGTAAATTTAGAGTCTCGAAGGATAAGGGAGCGTTGCACATCTTAGAACGATTTCGAGGTGGCTGAAAGGAAAGTACCAGAGCTTCATAGAACTCATAGAAGGAGAATTTATTGTAAAAACATTCCTTAATAATGAATTATGACTTGTGACTTGTGAATCCTAAACAAACATATCGAAAGCGACGATAACGGGATTATACAAAAACGAACACTTGAAAAGAATACATGTGAATGTTACAGGCTGGGTTACAAGATGTACCCAGAAATATTCCAGTGACGGCGGGTGGCATAAACTCGGCGATGGAAAAGTATCCGAAATAATCGTTGATTGAATTGGAGAGTTGTGCAATTTCGGCGTGAATTACGTATTTGGAAAGGGGGAAGCAGATAGAAACATTGTCTAGATTATCATTTTGGGTAAATATAATGATTTACAAGCATATTAATTGACATACTAAATAGAATCAACACGGTGTATTTGATGTTAAAAATTAACTAGTTGCTATGGTTCGAAACCGCAAACTAGTGCCTCACCTAAAATACCTAAAACAAATTAAATAAGGATTTTTCAACGACCCGAGTATAAGTCTTGGAGACGCCACTGTAATCGGAGAGTTAAATGAATCTGCGACGCGTTGAAAGATGGACGCGGTTTGTTTCGGGCTAAGACATAATGTTAGAGAATCTCAAGGGTTTTGGATGGATAATAGTGACACTCTACCCTAGGCTGCAGGTAGTAAATTATCAAAGTTATGATGGTATGAAGGCGAGAATTCTTCTTTTATGGGAGGGTGATAAATTAGGTACCAACGTTTAAAGCAAGGTGTTGAAATAATGAAGTTACCGAGGCACGTTGAAGAATTAAATAATGTGACATCTCTAAGAAACAGGAATTAATTATTGATTTTAGAAATGAGTTGGGACATTCTACCTCTCCTTGGGACTGAAGATAATAAATTATCAAGTTAGTGATGAAATTGTTATGAATAATATATCCAGATGCGCATTGAGAGACCAGTGTGCCTGTTTTGTTAATATTTTGTATGCGAGGAAATAAATAAAAACTTATATGAGTAAGTAGTTCGATCTTGAATGCGATTCGGTGTCTAGCGCAACTGGGAAGCTGTATTTTATTCTGCATTCAGATTAACGGTTTTGTGAGGAATGGAGTAGGATATAGGTATAGTCTTGATGACTTCGATTATGAAATTGAGCTTACCTAGGTTTAAGTCACTAGCTGCAGGTCCAAGTTGTCGTTATCTATATAACTCTTAGATGTAAATCACTAATTATAAGCCAGAATTAGGAAATTTCTAAGCTGTAAGCCATTAGTAATAAAACTAATATGTAAATTGTTGGATGTAGTCTAAGAGATATGGTATATATGGTAGAAGTGGCCCATTTGTTATTGTTATTATTGTTGCCTGAGCGAATTTCTAAACCAAGCAATGGGTAAATTTGGCACGCGTGAGTGCCAAATGTACCGTGATACTAGCAGGAACGGTACCTATTTTGGTTCGATAGTGGGATCAAACAGTAAGTAAATATCTTACTCAGAATAGTTGGTTTATAGGAGATAATTTAAAAGAATTATAAATTCGTTTAAGTTGGCGAAGGATACCTAGTACGGACCTGTGCGTCGAATAACGGGAAGATAGTCGGTTTTTTTTGGAGAGTTGGGGAGAAGGTACGTTGTCGATTCGGAGGAGGGAATATAGTGAGTTTTAGATAGTCAGAGAGGGTGGTTGTTTTAATTTGATAAGGGAGGACACGGTCGGTCTTAGATAGGCAGAGAAAGGGGAGGGTGTTTTTAGACGACGGGAGCGAATGTGGTGGTTTTTTTTTGAGGAAGGAGTCTGTACTAGAGGCTGCATGGTTTTTTGCATGCATAAAAATACGTGATAGTGGTAGTTGTTTTGCGGGTTTTGTGTGTGAAATTAAACTAAAAAATTTGGATATGCACTAAGAAGTAGGGTAAGTTTTTATTAATTTACTAACAAGTACATTAACCCGTTTCCTAACATTTGAAAATCCAATAACGTCGAGAGTTAGTCGCGGAATACGTCGGGCGAGGAAATATTAAATTACGTGCTGGCCGATTTTAAGTAATTGTTTTGTTTTTGGACTTAGGAAGTTTCATTTGATTTGTTTCTTACAATTAAATAAAGTTTTAAATAAATTCTTTTGAATAGTTGTTGGATTGATTCAACAATAGTTTGATTTAATTCAATAATAATTTAATAAATATTGAAAATTTCTAAAATTAATAAAGTTATTTGTTTAAAGATTTTTAAAATTAGCTTCTGTGAATTAATTAAAATTGTTTAAATGAAATGTGATTTAATTCATATTTTGTGTTGAACTAAATTCATTACGAGTTTAAGAAAAATTAAATATAATTGCGTTTAAAATAATTTAGTGAAAGTTTAAAAACAGCTGAGTCTTAGTTTCATATAATTCATTTTTAATACTTAGTGTGGGATTAATTTCGTAAAAGAAAAATAATAAAGCTCTAAAATATTACCAAGCGTTCGGTTTACGGATTTAAAAACAACAAAAATTAAATATTGTTTAATAATATCCGGATTGAGAGATCATTAAATTTGAAGAAATAGTACAAATCGGTAGATCACGAATTGAAATTAGGAAACACTAGATTGTATTAAGTAAATATTTCTAACTTAGATTAAACATTCCAGGCAGGGAAGTTCAATATTTTCTGAATCTTCATATTGGCGTGTATAACCCGTCTGGAAAAATTATGAATTTGTCGGAATTCAGGTGAGTCAATTTAATATACAATTTTTCAGATTACCCGGGGAAGGCGAGGGTGGAGATATGAATTATATTTCTAATGACTAAGAGTATGTATGTGTGTATGGATATATATATATATATATATGAAATGTATAATGTATCTATCAAATCTATATGGCCGTTATTTATTTTATCTTTATTTATATACAATGTTTAATATGTATATATATAAAACCAATTATTATATTTATGTATATTTCCTATAAAAACAATTTATTTTATTAGTATATATTTTCCCTAACACTTAAATTCGAAAACTAACGTTACTAATTATAAACATCCCAAACGATTTTTATTAATTCAAAGATCGTTATCATTCTAAAACAAACCAATGAATCCTAATTGTTATGCTTCCTGACGGGGGTCTCTGACACTTAATAACTGTCGCATATCTCAATGACACACTTCCTCGACTGTTATTAAAACTAGGTCAACATTCCAAACCACACCCTCTTTTATCGAAGTATGTAGATACGTATAAGTATATATATATTCGAATTTCAGTACATCTTACGAAGAATAAGTACCTTAACAAACGTCGACATTTAATTGAAAAATAACTATCATCTTTTGCGATGAACTATCATCTTTTGCGATGAACTATCATCTTTTAGAAATCACGTATTTGTAGTTTGCGTACATAAATATTTTTATAGCGCCATTTTCATGGAAAGATTCAATTCAAAGGCGCTCCACACCCGTTCGAACATATTGATGAATTCAACAGAACAAACAAAAACCCACATTATTAGAAATGTCAAAATAAGCATAATCATTCGTCGACAATACGTTCCCAAGTTATGTTATAAAATTAATTTTATCTTCGACTTAGGTTTTCAAGGTTCAGGCCTTGCAAATTTTGAGCTTTTTGGAGTCCTACCTTTTCTCCAAACAAAAATCAATCTACAGTTAAATCCAAACTACATGAGATAGCAGGGTCTCATTAAATCAACCTGTCAACCAAACCAAAAGTAATCTATTATATATATTGTATTATCACTTTTACGTATATTTGATATGTAATATGTCTGAATATCTGGCACAGATTCACGACCTGTGTTGGAGATGTCAGATCCACAATTTTCTGGGAAAACTGGAGTATTGTGGATTATAAAAACTCGTATTGTTTACATATATTTATAATTTGTACCTATCGATTGGGCAGAAATAATTGCTGATTTAAGCGTGGTTATCTCTGAACTCTTGATGCGGGGGACGGCCTTTCAACCCGGACTTTGCAAAAATTCGCAAGTATATAATGTTGTTTGACGAGGGGACGGAACCGGTTTGATCTCCTTTAAATGTAACTGTCTGGAGGACGGGAATTCGGAGGGTCTCGGACCCATGGATAAGGAAGGTGCTCTTTCCGTCGCGGTACAGGGGATGACCAATAGCGCACGAACTGAAAATTGAAGAGGTTACGTATACCGTTTGGTCAGGCTGTACGTCTGTGTGGAGAGAGTTACTGACCGGAAACGTGGTCATCTGAGTACTTTAGGGGTTGGTCTGGAGCCGAATTGCAGCAAAACAAACCGTATTCGATCTCTCGTCATAACAAAAGCTGTGAAAACTAAAACCTAATCATGTAATTTTCCCAAATTTAGGAGAGGATGGAGATGGCGCCAAAACAAGTAAAACTGTACCTTTTAACCATGAAATTCATTGAAACTAACCCATGTAGGATAACACTTAGTACGATGAGGAAAGACGATAATACTGTGATCATTACATTCATGTATACCAAATTTAAAATTGAAACTACGTCGTATTATATAGATCAGGAATAGTGCAATTAGTATAGCCCATAAGCTAAGTTTTCCCATTAAAACTCACGATAGAAGAAAAATAGAAAATTAGGGGTAAAGTTAGGAAAATGCTAGTCTTCCTATAGGAAATTAACGTAGATTGCATAGTAGGATAATAATAGAGAGTTCAGAACACTAAAGTCTAAGATAGGAGAAATGTTAGGAATATGAATTCTGTCAATGGTATGCGAGAGTCTGCCTACGCTACAAAGAATAGGGGTTACCACAAATAAGGCCTTGTTTTTCCAATAGTCTGAAACAAAAAACAACACAACGTAGACTCGCGAAAAGCTTGGCAAATTGACCACATTGGAGTGCAAAATTTCCGTGAAAATCATGAAAATCATGAAAATCGGAAACACTCGAATGTTAGCATAGGGCTGGACGTTACACGCTGGCCAAGGAGGAGAAAAACCTCAAATTGAAAGGAAAACTACAAAGAGTTTTCCGATCACATTAGTTAGGAAAATTTAAGGCAGCAGTAGAGGAGTCATCTTAAATCGGTGGCGCGAACGGAGGTCTATTGCTAAATTAAATCATAAACGAAGGAAGGGCGGTCCATCACATCTTTAAAGCCTAGTGGGGGGGGGGCCATCTCACAAGAGAACCTTCATTTAATCTTTGAAATAATGATAATGAATTAAAATAGTTAAATGAAACGATAAAACTTTGTTGTAACCGATTTTTATTTTTTACGCCAACCGGTTTCGTAACAACAGTTCTTTCATCGGGGCAAAACATATACTAACTTAACAATATTACAAAATTATGGCAGAACGTATATATTAGGTATCACGGTGAAGGTGGGGGCGGAACTAGGTATTAGTAAACAGTGGGGAAAGAGATAGAAATTGAGGGAGGGGTAAAAGGAAACATCTAAGATGGGGCCGTAAGATAGATTTTATTGATTGTTAATAATAGACTCATTATTATCAATTAAAATAGTGATTATGAAGCTCAGCAGAGGAATTAAAGCCAATCCGCTGATTAATTGAATTTACCTTGCGAACAGTGAGAGGTAATTTTCTCTCTTTGCCTTGGCCAACTTTTATTTAAATGTATTTCTACAGTGTTGATAGATAAAGATCTTATAACAAATTAATTATATTACGATGATTCAAACACTATCAATAAAAAGTATAAAATATAATCAACGTTTAAATTTCAAAAGGTTTAAATTTACGTGAAGAGTATTTTGGCTCACTGTGTAAGTTAAAAATACCGAATGGCGTATCATGCCTTTCCTAAGAATGATTTAAAAAAAACTTTTTTTTTAACCTTTTTTTCACATTTTGTCTTTTATTATTTTTTTTTAATATCTACGTCCTTATACAATCCTTATATACAATATATATACATAAAAAAATGATGGATTAATGACATATTTTGGTTTCTTAAATTACCATTTTTAAGAATTTTCTTCTATATTTTATTTATATCGACCGGATTGAACTCAACCTTCTTCAGGAACGTACACATAAAAACTATACATATTTATGGTGACCCGACAGTTGATCCCCCGACAGTTGATCCCCCGACAATTGTATGTCCTCAATTGTAATGTAAGCATGCAAAGAGGATATACTTATATGTGCAGGCGTCTTGAGTGGAAATCCGCTACATAAAATGTTTTGACTAACAATAATGCCGAGTCCACTAAGGAGTCTGCAGTGATGATATACGGTCGAATAACAAAATGCGACATACTTATATATGCAGTCGGCTTAGGGAAAATACGCTATAGGTAATTGCAAATAAAATAACTAAATGTCGCCGAAGGGGTAAGCAGAGAAGATAAACGGCCGTAGGTATAAAAAAATTCAATATACATATATCTGCAGGCGTCTCGAGTGGAAATCCACTATACAAAATATTTTTACTAACAATAAAGCCGAGTCCCCGATGAAGTTATGGAATTTTAAGGATTTGATATTATTTGCTAAGTGTAAATTACATTCATAATTTATATGCTTAAAGAATTTACGTTGAATGCTTTTGATTCTTTGAATATGAGCTTGATATAAAGATGTCCACATCGGTATGCAATATTCTAAGTGAAGGCGCATATAATCGTACGCAGTGTAAAGGGAGTACAGAGTCTTTGTGTTGCGAAAAGGTTTTGAAATACGAATTATAAATCCCAGCATTTTATTGGCTTTATTGATAATCTCATTAGTTTGTTTGATAAAATTTAGTTTCACACCCAGTATTACACCAAGGTCTCGAATAGATTCTACTTCAGTGATATGTGTATCGTTTAAAGTGTAATTAAAATAAATTTTCTTTTTGTTACGTGTGAATGATAATTTCTTACATTTGAAATATTAATTATACTATTTTTTTTCAATTCACAGTGCACAATTATGGTCATCTTGAAGTTTGATGCAGTCATTGATTGATTTGAGAACTGAATATACTTTTTTATCATCTGCGTGTGCTAGATAACTGGCATGTAAAAATCATTTGTGGATATCATAAATATAAACATAAAATTGTACTGGCCCTAGGTGGGAACCTTGAGGTACATCGGAGGGCCCGATAAAAAGGCTAGACTTAGTTCCCTCAATTGATACACTTTGTAGTCTACTCTGGAGATATGAAGTGAGCCACCGAAGTGAATCACCGTGGATGCTCATATTTTTTTTATGAGATTGGAATGGTTTACCTTATCGAAGGTCTTAGAGTAAATCTGTGTAGATTACGTATACTTGATTTCTACTGTCCATATTGCTCGTTAGAAATTCCGTAAAGTTTACTAAATTTGTTAGTACCGATCTTTTTTTATAGAAATCCATATCGCTGGTTTTGTATGTTTCAAACAATGGTTATATAGATTTGATCGTAGACAATACATTCAAAAAGTTTACTAAATACCGACAGTATGGAGATTGCAGTTTTATTGGCACAGTTTTTTTTCAGAAATCGTAAGGTATGTAGGAAAAACTTCCTGCACACTTTATATAGCTGCCCATCTATGGTAATTGAATGACCTTTTACCCCTAGGGGAAAGGTTATTATATACGGTTCTTTCATGCCTGGTTATAAATTCACGCTGAAAATGAATATGTCCCATTTTTTGTAAATATTTTTTGTACATATGTCATTTATATTTAAGATGGTGAAACGGTGGCAGTCTCGATTTTTTAAAATATATTAATTAGCACACGTGATTACACACTTAGGCACACTGTCCAGTTATTTTCTTGGTTTTGCTCTTTTCTCAATGCTCATGTATTTTGTTTTATTTATCTTTTTTCAGCCATATTGATATATTATTTAGGTCCTCAATTAATTTATTCATTATGAGTTAATAATTTTCTCCGGTTATGTACATCAACGCATCGCCGGCAAATAATCTGATCGTGCCGGTTTCAGCCTGTCATGGCCATCTTCAGACTGGTAAATATCTCACTATAAAGACATTATCGCCGTGAAAGGCGTAACTGTCTAACAATTGGATAAAAGTGAAAAACTGTTTTTCAGTAGAATTCCATAAAAAATAACAGACTCAAAAATAGAAATGTTTTCCAACGAAGCGATGTTTGAGAATTTCTTGAATTAATTCAAAGGTTTGTTTGTAACCGATTTTTGTTGCATAAAATCCCATTTTTTCGTATGGAAAAGTCTGTTTGGAGATTACTCCTTCATTCTGTTCTTCATTTTCCACATAGACATTCATCCTCATCACAAACAAAAATATATATGACCAACAAGAATGCTCGTGGTACAAAAAATTACTCACGTACTCCGCACAGAACACATTTTTAACGCTGGTCCCACAAAATTACTCACGTACTCCGCACAGAACACATTTTTAACGCTGGTCCCACAAAATTACTCACGTACTCCGCACAGAACACATTTTTGACGCTGGTCCCACTGGCGATGTATCACATGGCTAGGATTTTTTTTTTATAATTAAAATAATACTAATAACATACCAGAATGTGCGTGGTACAAATACGTCCCCACATCCTCCGCCCGAAACACGTACTTAAAGCTGGTCCCACTAGCGATGGGGCACTGTGTCACCATGGGCACCCCGTCCATGTAAGGGCTGCCCCGCTGCGCCACGCCCCTCCAATGCAGTGCCAGCTCCTGGCCCGGAAGGCGGTTGACCACCTCCACGACCACCAAATCCCGAGCGCACACCTCAAGAGCAGGCCCGGGAACGTGCCCGTTGACGGCCAGTACCGTCTTGTTGTGCACGGTGGCCGGCGCTACCCTGAATGTGAAGGAGCAAGTGCGCGGCTGTTGGCCGAACTTGCAGGGTCCGGCGCAGTTTTTTACGTCTGGAGAAAAATAAAAACGAAATACTTTTTGTATCATAGATAATAGAAACAAAGGGATACAAATGTTCTACATAAAACAACAGAAAACAATGTATATTGATGTACACTTCCAGAGAGAAGATAAGATCCTAACAGTACATAATATAAGCCCTCCCACAATAAACAAAAAAAATGTAGACATGATGATTGTAACGAAGAGTAAATAAATAAATAAAAAAACATGAAAGGAAATTTAACTCCCTGTTGAGGTGCGGGTGATGTACTCGTATTCAATGTTCATTTCATCGTATGAAATTTCTTTAGATCATGTCATAAAAGTAGTTCAATCTAATAAATTTGTATAAATGTAAACCATATAATTCCTATATTAAAATAGAAACATAATTGAATCCGGAATAATGTTGTATCCAACAAAACTATCAATGTTCAGTTATTGATGAATGTTATTATGCATCGTAAGGTAGGTACTATGGTAATTTTAAAATATTTGGCACTGTGGCAGCATTTTAAAGATATTAGATTGGGAAGAACGTTGTTCCTGCAATTTAACCGACGATACAGGTTTGTGGAATAACGTTGTTTGCAAAAATTGCAAACAACGTTAATTGTTATCATTATATAACAGTGGGTAATATGTTAAGAATAGAAATGCATAGTTATAAGTTGAGGTTTCACATAACCCGCCCTTACTAGGCTAGCCTGTGTTGAGGCAGTAATTTTGCGTATTATTTTATATTTTTATAATACCTATGAATAAACACTTATAATATAATATGTTAAGTGAATGGTTAAATCAATAACTTCGAATTTGGATGAGTGCACCGGTAAAGTCCCTATCATTACTTTTAAATCATTTTTTAAATTCTGTTTGAACTTTTTTTTGTTAATCAGTTTTTTGATGCTATCTAGAAAAGTGTTGAAAATTCTTGTCGCAAAGTACCTAAAATTCCATTACACGAAAGTAGTACGAGGTACAGGAATTTGGAGTAAATCTTTTTTAGTATTTCTAGTAATGTGAGTGTTTAGTCTTTTTTCATAGCATTTATGTTTGTTTGTATAAAGATGAGTAAGGATTGTTTTAGCTTAAATCTGCCGAAAGTCAAATACTCTAATTATATTAAAGATTGCGTCTGTAATTAGAGGTAGCTTAAGGATTGTTTTTAGGTAGGTACATTAAAAAAAACAATCATAATAACAGCATACGTCGAGGCCTGTTGGATATAATTTTGCCTAAGAACATATTATTAGACATGCTTGTTGCCTGATAAATAATCTATAAACATTTTTCTGTTGCAAGTTTTATTCAGATCTACCAGCGCCGCGCAGTGCAGACACGTCAAGTGGCAGGGACGGCACAGAAGGGAGCATTCACATTACACTGTGCGTGAATGTGTTCATAGATAATGGAAGCAACTAATTTTGCCGTGCCTGCCACTTTACGTATCTGCACAGCGCGGTGCTGATACATGTGAATCGAACTTTATACACCACTAAAAACATGTTTCTACTATGTACGTACCTACATTCTTAGTTATTGTACAGTGGATCAAAGTAATCTAAAATTTTAATTAAACGGAACTATTTGTTTTCATTACTATGGCAACACCAAGCTACTCACTTTTCTATGAAGCCTGTTTGTTGTCAGAAATCCGCCCAGAAGAGTATTATTACGATCTTTAATTTTCAATTCATTCATTGTTTCAATTTATTCGTTGTTTCAATTTATTCATTGTTTTAATTTATTCATTGTTTTAATTTATTCATTGTTTCAATTTATTCATTGTTTCAATTTATTCATTGTTTTAATTTATTCATTGATTCAATTTATTCATTGTTTCAATTTATTAATTGTTTCAATTTATTCATTGTTTCAATTTATTTAAAATGAATAACCAATACGTAGTGGAACGAAGGAAATAATTTACTGCGTATTTCAGCGCTGTTTAGAAGAATTTCGAATGAAGAAGCTCCTGTCCAACTTAGGCTTGGTATTTCAGTATTTTTTTTTGTAATCTATCAGTCAGCTTATCTTGTCGCGTTTCCGATCAGAGAGCAACTTGACGAACGTAAATATTCCGCCCTTGAGGTGATTTTTCACAAAAACGACGCTATACAAATCATCAAATTATTATTATTATTATTATTATCGTAAATACCGAGATTGAGGAGCAACTGAGATTCCGGGCCTAAAATCGTTCTTACACGATACTTTTTTTCATCCAGATTCCATATGGATTGTCTTTTTCTATGGAAAATTCTATAGGAAATTATATATAAAATTTCATAGCAAATTTTTATGAAAAAAAGTATCGTATAAGAATGTCTTTAAGCGGGAATTTCAACCTTATCGCCACCTGTATAGGTTTTGAAGCCATTTGTCTACATTATTTTGACGACCTTTACTTATATATAATATAATAATATGCATATATGTTTATAATATTTGACCGTTGATTAACTGCACAAAAAAAATGTTCTGAACCGGACTTGACCATACCGAAATATATATTTTTTTTAAAGAGTAAACAATATCAATGCCACAGAATAGGTAAGCACTTTTTAGATCGAAAAATAAAATAAAAACTCTTACCTGCTAATTTATTTGAGAATCCATAAGTTTGCGCCAAAACTGTGTCGATAGAGGCATCACCCCAAATTCCCACATTTTCCAATATAACGACTAGACACAACAAGATCTTCGTTGACAGCCTCATCACAATATACTCCCAAGTCCAATTTCCAATAAAACTACAAGGTTACAGTGTATTACGATGGTCTCACTGATAATAATGACAATTTATTCAGATTTGAGCACCCACTGAAAGCGATCACTTGTTGCACAAAAGATAAGTCGATAACAATATAACACTTTTAAAAACGCGACAATAAAACAGCAAATAACAACAAGAGTTATTATTTGGTCCCCACAAGAAAATCGAGAGTATTTTCGCCAACCTATCACAGACAAGCCGATCACCGACACCGACCGTAAAAATGTGAAGTAAACTAAAGTTGTTTGAAAGTGCTAAATATTTGAAAGGCCGCGCTACCTCGGAATATTTTCCTTACTTGCATCGATACAAGTCGTGAGAAGACTTTTGTAAAAATGCCACGCTAGCAACTCGCATATTAAACCGTGCTCATTGTGTTCAAATGAACCTTTCTATTAATTTCCACGCTGGTATTATAATATTATCCATCCATGACTGCATAGGTATACGCGATATACCATTCCCAGTCCAGTCGTCTCATATTGTTGCCATAATAGAATATTTTCTTTTTTACTATAAATCGACGTACACACGGAAAACCTAAGAAACTTCTTCATGGACATCAAAGAATCTATGCCCGGAATTTCAGTTGCTATGAGAGATATTTACGTTCGTCAAGATGCTCTCTGGTAGGAAACCTGACAAGATAAGCCAACTCATACCATTGCAACTGTCCTACCTTACTCCAACTAATAAACTTCAAAATACCATCCAGAACAACTAGGTCTAACCAATTATTCCACATTAGCCGGACGCTCACAAATGCTGGTGTCAGGGATCCAATCAGAAGAATGTGCGAGTTATTTAATCAAAATCAAACTCTGATGGATTCCGACGTATTCTTTGATGCATGTAGTGCTTTTAAAAGAGAATTGAAAGCTGTTTTCATATAAAAATACTGAACAAACAAACTTCAACAAACATTCTTTTTTTTACATGAATACAGCACAAGAGTCTCAACTGCTCCCAACCATCTAGAGCCAGTGAGACTATGGCATCCCCAATTGGGGAATGTTGTGAGGCTGGAGGTATTGGGGAGGGTACAGAGAAGAGGAAGAGGAAGGAGGGGAAATACCTGGCTATTCAGATCTGGTCACCAAACACGGCCAAAGGCCATTTCAAGCAAAGTTTCAATTCTGAATGTTGGTCTTTCTCCAGGGCGATACTGAGAGTACCTTCCACTGTGGAACGTGCGCAAATATACCATATATTATTTTTAATTTAATTAATTGTGAAACAGCACAAATTAATTAAATAAAATTTACTTGCGCAAGTCGGGAATTGATCCCGCGACCTTCGGATTCGTAGTCGAGAGCCTTACCCCTCGACCATGGAGGCCGTCACTTGGACTTTATGTACTTTTTTATTGTTTCCTTGTATACAATATTTTAAATTTAATCATTATTTTTTCCCTTTACATTCTTATAAGTATTATTTGTAAAGTTTAATTAACTTCTGTTACTCTATTTATAAATTGGGTACTTTTTCAAAAAAAATTCTGTGTAACACAATCTTAAATTCCTTAACTTGTCTAAATATTATTTTTAATGTTTATTTATTTTTATCATATTAATCAGTGAGAAATAGGTTAGGATACAGGCGAGTTCTCCAAATATTTCTGTGTTGTTTCGTATTATTACTGTCTGGACCTATATTTTCTCCATAAATAAATTTTTAAAAAAATAATACCGAAATACTGGCTGAAATACCGATATCGCTCCCATATGGGGATCGGAATGAAAAAAAAAAGTATCGTCTAAGAACGCCTTAATTCTAAAGGAGTTATGTAATCTTTGAGGTTTGAGTTGAATCACCAGATTGTTTTATATATCGCGATTGTTCAAACTTTAAGAAAATGTTGTCGTCTTCGAACCCAAATTACAGAAATAAATATTTTTGCTGTTATTCTTACATTATTATTTTTCTACGTTTATTATTTGCCTATACTTGTCATTATTTTTAAGTATACTCTGTATCCTGATGAGCGAAGCTTCGCTTCCGAAACATGTTGATATTTATATATTAAACAATGGTGTAAACAAAAAAATTAATATTCATTTTATTAATAATGACGCCACAAAATAATTACACATTTATTGAAGAAATTTTTTATTTTTTATGTCAATAAAGAAACACAAAAAATGCTTTTGATATACACATAACTAATGACCGAATTCACAGACATACTTATTTTGAAACATGTGCAATCTCAATTCTTAATTAAGTTTCCCAGACAAGACAGGCCTTGCACAAATTGAACAATGGGCTAGCATCGTTTATTATTGACAGAACGGAACCCGCCATAAAGCTCAGAGAGTTAACTCTATTGTAAAACGTCGGCATAATTTTAACAAAGGACATTCAAGGACCAAAATAAACTGGCGGCCCACCAAACAAAACAGATCATAAACCGAACAGTACTCCGATCGGAACGACCTCGGGAACCGTGGGACCAGTTGCCCGCCGAATTTAGGTCATGGTTGACAGTAGCGCCAGGGAACTAAGGCGAGAGATAACAACCAACGAACAGAAGAACAGTTGAGTTCAGAATCCCGGCTTGGGAGGTCGTCCCATATCTGCCCTTTGGAGAGGGCGCCCAGGTCGCGGGACGAAGACAGACAGACAGACAGAGAGTTGGTTGTAGGCTTCCGCCCAGGAAGGTACCTATTCTCGCCATCTCCAAAAGTCCGATCTCCGCCCTTCGGAGATCTACGGCAGAGACCGCCCAGGCTCTGCACCGCGTGTCGACTTATACTAATCTTCGCCCTTCGGAAATCAAACCTTCGAAGACCAGCCACTGGACCCTGGACAGCCATCAGTAAAGGGGAGTGCCTATGAACTCTCATCATAATTCTTCTACCCTGTCACCCCGTGAATACTATACTTTCACGTAGTATCAACGCCTAAAAACAAACTTTTACGTAGGGTAACTCAAACTTTCCCTTATAATTAAGCCCAGTGAATCTCTAGTTTTTAGAATCAACTTTCCCGTATTTAAGTTCAGTAAATATCTAGTTTTAAGAATACAAACTTTTACGTAGAATTAAGAAAAGTGAATCGCTAATTTTAAGAACAAAGACTTCACGTAGAATTAAGTACTTGACTCTAATTTTAATGATATTTTATATCTAATTAAGATTAACTTTAGCTTAAGACTAACCCCACGATTAGAAAAATAAATGCCTTATAGTAAATACATAAATTGCTTTTCAGTTCCTAACCTTGACATGATGGGGTCATTGGGGTTCAGTAGAAACAGGTAACTTCGTTGAGTGTCAAGTATTTTATTAATTCACAATGTACAATGCCGTCTTAACTGGTAGGTATTGTGGGTGTCACTTAATTACACGAACTGTTTTTACGGGTAATCTGCACACGGTCCAGTGAGGAGATTTACCAGTCGTCTCGATGTTGGTGTTGGAAGCCTCAGAGAGCAGGTGGTACTTCCGGTAGGGGGAGGTTTTGGTGCCGGACGGACACGCGTTTCGGCTTTCGCTTAACGACTGGTTTCAGACGGTTCAAGAGGATGATCAGCAGGATGCCAAAGGCGCTCGACTGCTGTCCGGTGGCGATTCCTGCGGTGGTGGATATGTGCCTTGATTGGATCACGGCGCTGGAGGGCAGGAGGCGAAGGGCACTCGACTGCACTCGAACGGTGGGCGTTGGGGTTCGGCGGTTCCTGCTGAGTTTTCCCGCAGCGTCTCAGGCTGGGGATGCAAGTGGCCTGCTTGCTTTGTAGGAGACGGGAGTCTCGACTACGACCACTGGCCAGACGGTCTCTACTGACTCGTCTCTGTCCACTACTGATTTTGCTTCGGCCAAAGTCCCCCTTTTTAATCATATCCGAACTCTTCTTCGGGTTCCTTCGTGAACTCCGAACTGTGGCTCGGTGTATTTTAATTAGTTCGCTGTTAATCCCCTTAACTGCCTTCTGCGAGGAACAGAAAAGCAATCTTAGGTAGTTACATGTAATTTATTTTGATAGTCGTTGGGTTAGTCTTAAAACTAGAGTTAATCTTAATTAATAATAATTTAATAATAATTTCACTAAAACTAGATAGGCAATTACTTAAATCTACTTGAAAAGTCTTTGTACTTAAAATTAACTAATTACTTCGTTAAATCTACATAAATGGTTGTATTCTTAAAATTAGAAGTTCACTGGCTTATTTGCAGGAAAAAGTTGTTTCTTAAAGTTAGAGATTCACTTGGCTGACAGGGTGGAGGAATTATCATTAGAGTCAGAGGCACTTCCCTTTTGTGATGGCTGTCCAGGGTCCAGTGGCTGCTTTGTATGCAGAGTCCTCGCGTTCGCACTAGGTATTCATGTACCTCCGGATCGGGAGTAGGTACAACGCGGCGCTAATCAGAGGCCTGGGCGGTTTCCGATGTTTGATCTCCGAAGGGCGAAGATCAGTTACTTCCTTCTGGGATGGAAGCGTAAAATTCCCTCGTCGTCAGAGGACCTGGGCGGCCTCTCCAAGGAGCGAGAATAGGAACCTTTCTGGGCGGAAGGTTCACCTGGCTGTCTGTCCTGGGCGGACTACTGCAACCGACTCGTGCTTCTTCGGTGGAAGACTGCACCTGACTGTCTCCTAGAGCCCTCTGTCTTTTGTCTAGATGTAGGTATTCTTTTATCACCCGCATTGTTCCGTGGGCCGTTCCGCCGGGCGGCTTAATTCCTTTGAGGTGTTTATTGCCGTCCCATAAAATCTCAAAGGAATTGCCGACTTTCCAAAATAGCAATTAAGATTATTTTATTTTACGATGCAGTAGTTACAATTTTTTTAACAATAGGTTCGGCTATCCTTTGTGCCAAATTATTTTATGGCCGGTCTAGTCTGGGAATTTTTATTACCTAAAATGCACATTTTAAAGCTAAGTATTTCTTGTGAATTTGGTCATTTATTTTAGTATTACAAAAGGATATATCACTTTCATGGATGTTGTGTTTTATAATAATGACGATTCATTTTCCCAACCCTACAAAATTGTCTATTATAGAAATGTAGAAATATGTTGTCTGTGGTATTTTGGAAGCGTGTGAGGTTGTCGGTTGTCGGGTGATTGGCGGTATATCAGTACTAGCGTTTATTCTAATCTTAAAGTGTTTGTTTTTGTGTTGTTCTTCATAATTGTTGTGCAAAATGGGTGCATATCTATCCGAACCTTTAACTAATAAAACATCAAACGATGAAACAAAAGACAACATATCTTGCGGCTCCAGCTCTATGCAGGGATGGCGTATTAGTCAAGAGGTACGAATCCCGCCGTTTTTACCATATCTGATATTATCTTCGAATTTGAACTTTTTGCTATAAACTCTGCTAACCGAAACATAGGGCATAGCAAATTTCTTGCAGATTCTAAAATAAACAACAACGCATCACTAATTATTGTTACCGGACATTATAAATTGTCACATGCGGTTTTTATGCAATTGTTTATAAGTAACGCACTATTGTTTATAAGTAACGCACTATTGTTACTTTTGTATACTATATTCATGTTTCCAATTAGTTTAATATCAATTCCAGTACATATTTTATGGAACTTTGCACGCCGGTACTAGGGTGTGCGCAAATTCTTCTATTTCCAAGTATGAAAACTAGTAAACCACTCCTAAGTATTAGTTTAATCCATACCGTTACTGACGTTTTTTCGTTAATTCGTTTTCAATTATGTTTCTGTAACTCCTAATTGCTTTCCCACAATTCGAACAAAGGTTTCATACATACTTACGTCTATTCAAGTGATTAACCCTTTTAAATGGCGGGATACGTTTTCAAAGTCAACTTTCAGACTGAAAAATAGTTGTCTAATAATTATTGTTAATTTATTAAGTACAGTTAGTCAATATACGCATTCACCCATAAAGTTAATAATTATGTCTACCTACTCTGCAAATTTTCTTTATCAAGTCCTTGAATTCCAGTATGTTAAAAAAGATTTGCATGAATGGATTGCGCAAGAAGAAGTATTCTACCTATGGGTTTTCAAATCTATATACATTGCCAAAAAGGCAGGTTCAGCCCTCAAAGTGTAGATGATAATTGGCGGTTCCCGCCGCTAAGTGTTAAAAATCACGAGATGTACCCAAAGTGATTTAATTTCTTAACTCTTCACCCAGTATATCTGTCCACACTTAATTAGGTAGTCATTCTAAGTACCTAAACTTTCCACCCCCGGTCTCTCTGTATACACCATCTTTTCGTCGACGGTTTGCATGCCTTGGCTGTTTTTCCTATGACCCAAACGGTCATTAGGCACACATGACTATAACTGATTTACACACAGAGTGTCATAAGACAGTGTGCAGAACCTTTACGATCCCATCCCAAAAGTAATTTTCTTTTTAACCAACAGTCTAATTCTTTACAGGATGCTCACAATCACATAATTGATTTTGACACGAAAACATCACTGTTTGCCGTATATGACGGGCACGGGGGCGCAGAAGTGGCCAAGTATTGCGCCCTGAAGTTGCCGCAGTTCATCAAGGACCTGCAGGCGTACAAGGATGGGGACTTCAACAAAGCATTGGAGGAGGCTTTCCTGGGCTTCGACGCTTCCATTTCCACACCAGAAATCATCGAGTTGTTAAAAGGACTGTCAGGTAAATTTAAAGTACATTTTGAGTTAATGCGGTATATGGGACGGAAATTGAGCCAGCGAGATGCGACAAGATGGGTAAATCAAATGCATTCATTCCTTGTTCACTGCGGGTGTCAGGTTCCTGCAGTGAGACACAGACGGCCACGCCTCTGGTAATGAGCCAGTGAGACATGACAAGATGGGGGAGGAATCAATGCATTCCTTCCTTATTCAACGGGGGTGCTAGGTTCTAGGTTCCTGTAATGAGACACAGAAAGTAACACCTCGGATAGTGAGTCTAGTAGGCGTTATAAAATTATTGAACATCGGCAATTATTACATAAATTGCATATTCCAAGTTGAAATAATAATAAATGACTTTAAAGGTCAAACCGTACCACAGCGACAATGCGCGTCAGCGGGCTACGCTTCACTTCACTTACTAACCGCACTACAACTTCAGAAGTACGGCCGTGTGCGTTATTATATGAATCATTTGCATTGTGAGTGTTGAACAATATGGATGATTGACAAAGATATATTGTTTTTGCGATCTGAGGAGGTGGAAAGAAAAGGCCAGAAAAGACTATGAGTGCATGATATTTCCAAATCACGGAGCAAAGGAGAATATTACACCCTATTACCACATCTTAAAAGAGATCCTGAGATATTTCATACTTACAGGAGGATGTCTGAAGAAAATTTTTCCAGATGCTAGAGGATACATTTTTTTTCACAGAAATATCAGCCACCGACTGTCAAAAATATCACCGACCGTCAAAAATATCACTGACCAACATAAATATCACTGACCAACATAAATCACCGACCAACATAAATATCACCGACCAACATAAATATCACCGACCAACATAAAAAAACACTACTACAGACGGCCTCCATGGTCGAGGGGTAAGGCTCTCGACTACGAATCCGAAGGTCGCGGGTTCAAATCCCGGGGTGCGCAAGCAAATTTTATTTAATTAATTTATGCTGTTTCACAATTAATTCATTTCAAATAATAGTGTATTTGCGCACGTTCCAGAGTGGAAGATACTCTCAGTATCGCCCTGGTAAAAGACCATCATTCAGAATTGAAACGTTGCTTGAAATGGCTTTTAGCCGTTTTTGGTGACCAGATCTGAATAGCCAGGTATTTCCCTATCTTCCCCTTCCCCTTCCCCTCCCCAATACGGTCTGCCTCACAACATTCCCCAATTGGGAATGCAATAGTCTCACTGGCTCCAGACGGTTGGGAGCAGTTGGGACTCTTGTGCGGTATTCATATAAAAAAAAAAAAAAAACTACAGGCTGGGAGTCTTATGTCACTACGAATATAGGTTAATAGGCTTCAAAATCGCTTGGCAAGCTGAGTCTAGAAATGTTTGATATAAGCGCGAAGAGCGTTTTTTTTTTGTAAGAAAGAAAAAAAAGTTAATCAAGGGAAACTGTCACAAATAATCTTAGCTATAAAGCAGTATTTTTCAAAAATTGTTTCTTATATGCATTCATAAGTTTCCAATGAAAATTAAATTCTTTAGTAGTTTACGCTTATATTTTTCCTAACATAATTAGCAATTTTATTTTAATTCTAATCAAACGAAACTATTGGCACAGGTTCAATTTATCCAAAGCATATTTTTTGGTTTTTATAATGTAAATTGATTCATAGTAAAAATCATTGGTAATAGTGATTTCACTGATAGCATTTGACACAGCAATGTCATGCGATAATGGGCTCTAGAGAGTACTACTTTAGAGTTCATTATCATAACATTACCAATCAGATGAACCTTGTTGTTTCAAGGGTACGTTATGTGGACTGGTTAGTGACGTGCAGTCAAGTGCATCGCACTAGTGATAATGACGCAGCGTGTCATGTTAAAATATTCTCCCGCAGGCAATTCCATGTAGCGCCGCTTTGGTGCGGTTTGTTTCATACAAAACAGTGAAAAAAATATTTCGTATTGACACGACGTGCAGTGCCAGACCGCACCGCTCTAGTGAGGTTTGACCTTAAATGCGTAGTAAAATTAAGTAAGGTTAAGGTGGTGCAAAAAAGCTTTTTATGAAGGCTTACTTCAATTCTTTGTAGAGATCTAATAAATATTTTAAACTTCAGTGCCCTTTCAATTAAAAGGTCCAAAAAGTCAGTTAGCTGTCCAGTCCTGCCAATGAAAAAAATCGCATAATTCCCTAACTTGGTTGAAGATAAGTAAATCCACAGAAATTGAGAGATTACTGTCCTTGTATAGTCGTATGTGAAGTGTCTGTATAATGAATGATTAATTTGAATGACAGGTGTCATTGGTTCAAAGGTAAATCTCATTAACTTCTAGTGCGCCGAGATCGCCCATCGGATACGCAAAAGTTGTATCCATTGAATGGCAGCGCATACCTGATGGGCAACATAAAAACATACTTTCTTTTTGTATATTAGTAGTTATTCTGGGAATACTACTTATGATAGATATCTACTTTTTTTTAAATAAAGATCTAAACATATTATCTGGTAAGTCGAAAACATATTACAAAAATAAGTAAGTTACTACGAAAATAGACTCAGCCAGTGCACGGCGCACCGCACACAAAAGTATACCCTCAGCACACTACGAATATATTAGGCCACGGGAGCTCGGCTTTCCAAAGGTTAACTAGCTTAAACTGTTTAGAGATTTTTATAAGTTCTATGGTATTGTGATTTGTGTTGAACTGAAAATATATTTCTTCCACTGCGTATCCATTCATGAAACTGAATGTTGTCGAGTATTTAGTAAGCTGAGTGCCCTTGAAAAATTTCGACACCAGATGTTCGCAACTTATACGGTTAGTGTTAGACATTTGTTTTCACATAAAGCAAATTCCGCACTGTACCTACATTACTTAAGTGTGCGGATGCTGTGCTTAAAAAATTCAAAGTTAATATTATTTTAATAGCCTTCCCGAGATTATTAACCTTATCTATGCGACTGTTACATATGTGTTCCATCAGCGGCTATTCCCTTACACAGATTTCTTGTATGTGATCCATGATGTTTCATTAAAATACATACATTGTATCAAAACTTGCCGCATGATTGGATTGATTGGGTTGAAAAGGTCGGCGTTGTAAAGGTTTGCAAATGGTGGGAAGTAAAACAAAACACTAGACGCTTTTTGCACGCATAGAAAACTAAAATCACGAGACTCCTGAGTCCCGAGGGAGATAGGTATAAGGAAAGGAATAAGCACTACATTTTTATTTACACTTCAGTTCATGGGCATAGCTTCGGTCCATCGGTCCTACGACATAATATGTACCAAAACTGTCCGCAGAGTTATTATTATTAAATATTATCGAATTCGGCCGGTTCAGCGCGTACATTGTTAGTATCTAAATGCGAGGCCAACGTATTTGTTGCTTTTGTTCTCTCGCTTGCTCGCACATTCAGTTGTCTTGCGTGCCAAACAAAGAGACAGATATGTAACGGCTTGTTATGTGTTATAATAATACTTATCCAATGTTTATTTCCTAAAAATTTAAGCATTAGAATCAATTAGAGCACCTACTTTTCCCTAGAAAGTAAGTGTTCTCGTTTTGTACCTAAACGGGTTAAAAAAACTCATGTAAACTAAAAATACAAAAATAGAGAGTTAAAGAAGACTTGCATTATATTTTTTTTAATGCTCAAATGTACGTAATGATGTATGTACTAGTAGCTACCTATTACAGTCCTGCAATTGGTTTGTATTGCGAAGTCAACCGCGACTGACTGCTTTGTAGAAGGTACGCAGCCGATTTGACCCACTCTGAGCCTTACTCTCTTCGAAAGTCGATACACTTACGGTTTTTTTTGGCAAGCCAACGGAACCGCGGCTATCTCGGTTAGTACGGATTCAGACTCGCTTAGCCAAAATGTGCATTGCAGTGTCGACGGGCGATTCAATTGACTTTCGCGAGACACGACCGGCACCGTTTTGACCGCGAATCAACGAAGCGAGTCTGAACTCGGTTGGTCCAAATTCAGACTTGAGCCAAAATCAGACTTGCGGTGTTTGAAAGTCGACGGGGGATTCAATCGACTTCCGCGAGACACAACCGGCGGAATCAAACTGACATTCATTTTTGAGCAAACGTACACCTTCGGGTGTTTTGAATGAAAGAGGGAGCTTGGGTCGTTTTCGGCCTGGCCGACGAAGTATGAAAAATCTGACCCTTACAGCCGTTCTCCCCAACTTTTCGAATGATCAATCTCAGCCACCGATCAGCCAAGTGTTTTGTTAAGTATTCGCTCTATTTGACTGTCTCCAAACATTTTTTATCTTTGAACTTCCTAAATTGTCTATGAAGGACTCGCCCACTTCTATGGAAAATATAATTGTACCCCCCCACGTTAATAGTCAATAAAATGACATCAAAGTAAAAACCTTCAATGTTAAATTAACATAGACAAGTTAATTTTCTATTTATTATGAATACATATTATTTGTCTTAAATATTGTAATACAAACACCAACATTTTATATTTAAAAACGTATATGTTAAAAATAAACTGTTAGCTTGACTTTTACTAAAATGCCGTGAAAACGGAAGTAGGCTTTTTTGACATTTGTTTTTCGTTCTTTCTTTCAATCACACATGGACAACAAGCAAAAACGTGGAAAGAATTTCACCCAAAACGAGAAAATGAAGATTGTGGATTTAATCATCTTCCATTTTCATTTAATATTTTGATATAATCGACATCTACATCCTGTCGCTGCCTGTGTAGCCCGATATTACCGTCCATTACTTCCGCCCATTCCACTATTTGAATTACATCAATAATATCTTCATCGTCGCTGTCTTCATATTTGCTGTCCATACCCACTATTGGTATTATATTAAAAATATCTTCATCTTCGCTGTCCATATTCAAATTTGTCAATATACAATAGGTACAAAAAATAGTTCGCAAAATGAATGACGTTTGGCTATCAATATTATGACATTTGATTTTTACATTGTCATTTTTCACTCTGTTGAAACTTTTTATAACTAGTCTTTTATTGAGGAGAACTTTAATCCACAAAATTCGATACCTCAAGATGATCTTAGATTTGACTGAGAATTTCTTTGGGAGAGGCGAATTTGTGCATTTGAACAGTGCTGAGGCAAAATTTCGACTCCGCAGTTGCTCAGTAAGGTTGGGAAGAACGGCCGTTAGAGCATTACTATACGTTATATAACTTGGTACATTGTATGTATACTGTGGAATGCAAAAAGATTGCTGAACTATAATTTAACCCTTTAATTGCCGGAAGGCACATGGTGTGCAGGTACCGGCAGGCCGCGAATTTTTTATCAAAAAAATTAATAAAGTTTATTAAAAATATATTGTATGTCGTTTATGTCGCCGTTTGCCCAGAAAAACACCACAAAATTTTCACAAAATGTCCATTGTCAAAAATCGTCATTTAGAACAGCGTGGCTGGCCTCCTGAGCACCGCTATCTAGTGAGCTTAAACATGCTTATGGCACAGAAAGAGTCAAAAATGCCTATCCCGTCAAAGTAGGACAGGCCCTTGAGATGATTTTTCCCAAAAACGGCACTGTAAAAATTATCCAAATATATTTTTTTTATTACCCTCCCTTTTGTTGAGCAGCATTTGACCAAAATGATAGAACTACCTTTCCCGCATAAAGTATACAATTTATATAGCGCCTTTTAGTAATTATTATATAAATCATCCTCGAGTATGTTTTTTTAAATGTGATACCACAGAGTCCCAACTGTTCCCAGCCTCTGGAGCCAGTGAGACTATGGCATTCCTAATTGGGGTATGTTGTGGGGCTGAAGGTATTGAGGAGGGGAAGGTGGGGAAGTACCCGACTATTCAGATCTGGTCACCAAACACAGCTAAACAAGCTATTTCAAGTAACATTTCTACTCCGAATGGTGGTCTTTCACCTGGGCGAAAATTGACAGTATTTACCGCTCTGGAACATGCCGCAAATATACCACATGTTATTTTAAATTAATAGATTGTGAAATAACACAATTTAATCAAATAAAATTTTCTTGCGCACCCTGGGATTTGAACCCGGAGCCTTCAGATTCCTTAACAAGGATTGTAACCACTCAACCACAGAGGCCGTCAAACGGCTTATAAGTTATACCCAACCAATTTAGGTATATTGTAGGAATAAGTGCTGTGGAGTGGCGGCAGTGAGGCATAAACCGAGGAAGGATGAAAGTAGGATGCTGTGAAAATGAGATCCCTGAGGCGTGTGTTGCAAACCAGGTATGACCACGTAACAAATAGTAAAGTAGAGATCCGAAAAGAATGCAAGGCTAACATTAGCGTAATGAATAAGATTAAGATAGGGACGCTTAGATGGTTTGGACATGTAGAGCGAATTAATGAAAAAAGGAGTGGTAGAAAAAGTCGGGGACGCCCGAGGAAGGCATGACTATCTGCTAAATAGAATACTTGGATCCCGGTTATGTCAACAGTTATAATAATAATGGAAGATTATGTATTAATGTGAATGAAGCAAGGAGTATGTGCCAAGATTAGAGTTGTGTGGCTGTCCTTCCTCTCTGACTACCCTTGCGGAGAAATGGCACGGAGGTGATATTTCATAAAAATTGCGCTATGTAAATTATCCACGTATTATTAAAACGTTTTCAAGCAAGCATCTAACAACGTAACAATTAACAGCAAGAAAAACAAGTACCTAACTACAACAAAAATGTCACATTATATCCTGAACATTCTAACATAATGATATTATTATTCTGTTTTAAGTAAAAATAAAAACATATAACAAAAGTTCGAAATACTTACTGCAAGTAATGTAAAATAACGGTAAGTAAAATAAAGGCACATACACAGAAGTTAAAAAAATAATATCACCCACGAGCAAGTGTTTTGTGTCCTTTGGTGTTTGATACTTTTTACGTGTGTGTTCATCCATCGATACACTTGATACACAGTATGCACACTTTGGCTTGTATCTCGTATGGCTTGCGCCTCAGACGAACGACTATAGCCCGGTTCTCGGCGGGATCGGTATAACGCATGATCGCATATGGAGAATTTATTCACGTGAACATTCTTCATATTGTTCACGGATCATGTGATGGATTTGATTGCAAGAATAGAAATAATCGGTGACGCGTGGAGTGGTGAATGATCGGTATGAAGCGCTTCACACGTGAACGACTCGTCGCTAATTCAGTGATCGCCAGTGATAAACCCATAAATACTGTCAGGAGAGATGATTAAAAACATTTAAGAGCATTATTTGTATTATCTGAAAAAGTGACCCTCCTGAGTTTTTACGTAGAACCTTCAAATTAGTTTTGTATTACGATTGCTCTTGTTTTTCTCACTAGTGAAATCTAAATCATTCTTTTTTAATTTAATTTAGAAAATGGTGAAATGGAAGCTGATGCCGATGAGAACATAGATGAAGAGGAGGAGGTGCACAACCTCTTCGAAGAGGCGTCGATGCCTCTGGACAAGATCATGGCCAAGTACCAGGAGGGTAAGGCCAATCAGCTTCTGGGCAAGGGAGGGTCTGATGTTCCCGCCTCCCCTTTCCTCCGCTCCAAGCGTCTGGGCGGACAGGGTAGCGGGGATGCGAGCTGCTCCAGCAAACTGCCCAAAGAAGAAGCAGAATCCAGCGTGTCCTCCTCTGTCAAAGATGGTGAAGGGGAGAAATCCAATGAAGCTCAGGTAAGGTTTATTTTCCCTTGTTTTTTTATAAAAATAATTCATGATTAAATAATGTACCAGGACTGTATGACATGATGGCTGTGAATGGAGATTTCAGAATTAAAATCCCCAAAGGTGACAAACATTATGAATGCAATAATATATCATCATTGTGTCATACACTGTTGTAGGTGTACTAAAATATATTAAAATGATAATACTGTTGTGTGCGCAAGATACATTCTGTTTCTTATAGTTCCTTCAATCTCCGTGTTACGAGAAGATACAGCAGTCGTAGCAAAAGTCTCACAACTTGTTTATCCAGCGATTTGTTTTTAAAGGTCTCAACCAGCAATGGCGACGTTAAACCGAAAGTGGAGGAAGTCAAAGAAGAGAAAGCCACATCAGCGGAAACTACCATTCCTGACAGCTCTGTGGACGAGTCCCTCCCAACTTCTGATAGCAGCACAGCCAAGGAGACAGTGGTCACTGCTCCAGCTAAAGAGGACACATGCAACGGAGAAGTTACCAATTCCAAAGCTGAATTAAAAGACAGCGTGACATCATCATCCAACGGGGAAGTCAATAGTTCACCTAGCAAAAAGGGAAAAGCCTTAGGTAAATATATCCTATTCACTGTTTTCATTTCACTAACCTATTATTTACATGGGAGGCAATTGATTTTTTCGCAAATGAATAGCCAAACTTTTGAAAAGAACCTTTTTTTTTTACAAAATTATGTTTTAATAAATTTATAAGGCTATTTTTTTTCTCTTAATTTTAAGCAAAAACAGTGGTAGTTTCTAGCACAGAAACTGCCGCAGAAAAAACAGAATCGACACGACCAAATAAACGTGCCGCCGCAACTTTGTATAATAGCCTACTTGAAATTATAAACTGTTCTGAAGATGATGAGAGCGACTCCAACGATGAGACCTTCGAGGGCAAGGAAGAATCCACCTCATCCGATGATGAAGAAGGGGCCGTTAACGGAGTAGGTGGCGATTCTTCAGAGGAAGGTAAGGAGGCTTGCTTTTCTTTTACCCCTTTTTAGTTGAAATCTTTAAATGATTCCATTATTTCTAATGTTTTGTACTCCTTTGTAGATCCCGATGAAGAGGAATCAAGTGATGAGGATAGCGAACAAGATGAGATGGACGCCTTTAATATGGAGATTAAAAATGAACCTGGTTCAAATAGTGGATGCACAGCTGTCGTTGCTTTACTTAGAGGTATGTACGATAACATTATTCAACACTTAATCTAATCAAAATCATAACTTACAGCCGTTCTCCCCAACTTTTCGAATGATCAATCTCAGCCACCGATCAGCCAAGTGTTTTGTTAAGTATTCGCTCTATTTGACTGTCTCCAAACATTTTTATCTTTGAACTTCCTAAATTGTCTATGAAGGACTCGCCCACTTCTATGGAAAATATAATTGTACCCCCACACGTTCATAGTCAATAAAATGACATCAAAGTAAAAACTTTCAATGTTAAATTAACATAGACGAGTTAATTTTCTATTTATTATGAATACATATTATTTGTCTTAAATATTGTAATACAAACACCAACAATTTATATTTAAAAACGTATATGTTAAAAAAAAGGAAGTAGACTTTTTTGACGTTTGTCTTTGTCGCTGTCTTCATATTCGCAGCCCATACGCGCTATTGGTATTACATTAAAAATATCTTCATTTTCGCTCTCCATATTCAAAATTATCAATACACAATAGATACAAAAAATAGTTCGCGAAACGAATGACGTTTGACCATAGATATCTATGACATTTGACGTTTACACTGTCATTTAACACTCTGTTGACACTTTTTATAACTAGTCTTTTACTGAGGAGAACTTTAATCCACAGAAATCGATAACTTAACATGATCGCAAGTTTGACTGAGAATTTCGTTGGGAAATGCGAATTTGTGCATTTGAACAGTGCTGAGGCAAAATTTCTGCTCAGCAGTTGCTCAGTAAGGTTGGGAAGAACGGCCGTTAATCACTCTGTACATCACCCATCATCTTAAATGTTATGTGTCATCTTTTGAAAGAACCTATATTTATAAACATTTTATATTTTTCTAGAAAATGAGCTGTATGTCGCAAATGCTGGAGACTCCCGCTGTGTGGTGTGCAGAGATGGAAAGGCAATCGACATGTCCATAGATCACAAACCAGAAGACGAAATAGAGTTGAACAGAATCATTAAAGCCGGAGGAAAGGTTTCCAGCGACGGTCGAGTCAACGGAGGCCTGAACCTTTCCAGAGCCATTGGAGACCTCGGCTATAAGCAAAACAAAGAGCTTGGTCCCAAGGAGCAGATGATCACCGCCCTACCTGATGTGAAAACACTGACTATCAATCCAGCTACGGATGAATTCATTGTCTTGGCCTGTGACGGAATTTGGAACTCAATGAGTAGTCAAGAAGTTGTGGACTTTGTCAGATGTAGATTAGAGAAGGGTGTAGAAAAGCTTTCTCAAATTTGTGAAGAAGTAAGTATTGTTTTCCCTTTTTTATATCCTCAATATACTCCAGACTGTTTTAGGTGGAATCCCATGAACTCAATAGCTTTTCTTTGTGTTCGCTAACTTTAATCTGTAGACACTCAATTATTTTTCAAATGAAAGTATCTTATGTTATGAATCTTACATAATTATTTTTTCTTTCTTTTAAACTAACATTATTTTATGTATTTAAGTGACTCCCTCTCCCCTTCCTTCCCACCTTCAAGTTTTTCCCATTCCAGAGAAGTGCATCTGTATTAAAGTTTGTTTATACGTTTTTTTTTCCAGATGTTCGAGCATTGTCTGTCCCCCAACACAGCCGGAGATGGAACCGGCTGTGACAACATGACAGCTGTGATCGTCAAACTGAAGGCTATCAGTAATATTTCTAAAAAGCGACCATCCGATGATGAGGCGATGGATGAGAATCAAGCCAAGCGCACAAAGACTGAAGAAAATGTTTCCGTTTCATCAAGTGTTTAATTATACATGTGATTACTTATAAAGGTGCTTAAAGTACTGAAAAAGACATAGTTGTACACTTGCAGTGGTATTTCCTGAGTGACTGTGCCATCTTTAAATCTGTCCGATTCTCTTGTCTGTAAATTAGTGCCATGCAGTGACTTCTCCAATTTTTTTTCTAAACAAATAAGTTTTTGCCAGCAAAGTGAGTTTGTATTTCAAAATTTAAAATGCCAACTGTAAACTTAAAAGCTAAAATGGGAATGGCAAAGTTGCTGCACGTCACTGATGTAAACAATATAATATGGTAAACCATTCAGTATTGTATATTTTCCCTTTGAAGAGAAGAAATGTTTTATTATCATTGACTGATTAACCATCATCACGTATAATTTTACCCTGTGTGACATTTAATTCTGGTCTTCATTTGTAAGCTAACTCTCACGTTTAACAAATTCTCAGTAATTAATAACTTATATTTCTTACCGCCATACAAGTTTCGGTTTGGGTGAAATGTTATCAATTCTCAGTGCAAGAACTCTGGCTTATAATTTTAATATCGCTTGGCTAACCACGTGTTATGTATGTCTTCAAACCAGTGAATGCAGCAATCACTATTATTTCGTTAGTGGGGCAATTTTTTTTTTTTAGAATTATTCCTAGATGATTGATTTAACTCTTCACAAACCAGCATGTAATATGCGGTTATTGAGTATAATAAAATGCATCGTATGACAACAAATTTAAATGACCAAGCTGAATGGCTCTCCGCAGTGTGCGCTGAACTCTATGCAGCTGGTAACTTCAAACTAACAAGGTTTTCCCCTCTTTTCCGTTTACCAAGTTTGATCATTCGCATGATCGTTTTATTTTGTTTTTGTCATGGATTTGGCATTTGACTAAACTTTCGATTCTAGGAACAGAGCTGAGGTAGCTTTTGAAGTGGATTTGATTATTCTAAATGAAGTTGCTGAAATAAACTTTTCGTTATAATGCTGGTCGTCATAATGAAAACGTGTAAGTTTTTTCAATTGCTCGAGTGCCAGTAAGTGGCATTGGAAACCGAAGTTGGTTTCTAAGAAACAGTGTGTTCAGTGTATTCCTAAAGATTGGTGCATATGTATTTTTAATTACTCCACCTATAAATTAGGTTTTTCTTTTCTGCTTTTTCAGTAAGTATCTTGTAATATGTTGTAATATAATGATATGTATGTATTCCAAAATAAATATTTTTTTGATTACAATATATTTTGTTGCTCCATTTCTGCCTTTCGGTTTACCTGAAATATTGTAAAAACATAATACAATAAAAAAAATCTATGAATTTTTCTGCCACTGCTCCCTCATTTTGTATTATTCAAGGCTATTGATAGCAATGTTGAATTATTTAATCTGTGCTTGCAAAGATTATTAATTATTATTACTTTCTCAACAATAATTTTCATCTGCATGGATTTCATAATTATTATTACTTTTCCACTGATACTTGAATCAGCATCAGTCATTTGACACTTGTATTATTTTCACATTGACTCAAATAAAGTCAAAATTTTCCTATGTTTGGGAGCGATTGAATAAGAATAATAGTCTTTGTTTTTTTGGACAACGGCACAAGGTGACTTTGGCAGAAATGGATTGATGTGAACATATGATGAGTTGCATTCGTTTGCTTCATCACTTAGAAAAAACAACCTCTCTGTGGTCCTTTTTGGAATGGAGACTTGTATATCCAAAATATCCCATGAAAAGAATCTCTGGGAACTTTTATTCTACAGTGTTGAGTGATATTGAGAAAAACACTTGATGACTGAAGATTAATATCAACTACATTGTGGGTTCTGTTTGTATTAAATAATTGAGTTACTGCATTGCTTCTAATTGCCGCTATGACCTGCGCAAGGTTTTTCTCTCACCTGACTACCCGTATGATGGTATGGGAAGATCTATTTATTTATATTTTAAGTACATATTTATCTTCTAGGTGTCTTGTTTTTCCTTCAATTCTTTGTACAGCATTTACAGACATCTTCTGTATTTAGATGGTAAGTTTTATTTGGTTGATATAAAGCCATGTGAGCAAAGTTTTGTGTTTTGATTAATGGCATTTTGAAGTCTGGTATCTCCTGTGTTTTGCGAGGAGCGATCTGGAAAATGTTTAGTTATCAAGAAATAATGTGTGTATTCTGTTAGATTGTTATATTTCAAGGCTGAATTCCATATTATAGTGATCTCAGTGTTGTATGTAGCTAAAACTCACATTAGGTGACGACCCAAACATTAGAATTTTAAAGAAGAATGATACAAAAGTCAATAGTCTTAAGTAACTTTCTTATAAACAAGTTCTATCAATATCCAGTTCACGCCATCATCAACTTCTTATTGTATTACAATACCGTTAAAATCTACCAGTCCCTAGGATGGTTTGAATGACTTATGCTAATGTGTTGCTAAAATAGTGAATCACCATTATGTGTATGCAATTACTATACAGAATGGGTCAGTGAATAAATATTTCCATTTGTAATATTATATCAACAAGTGAATATTGTAATATAATTGAAGTTTATGGCTTAATAATAATATTATGCTTCATTACTTCAATTTTTTCTGTGGTGAAATGTAACCCTTGCTTTGTTTTCATTATTATACTACGTATCCTTTATTTTCAGTTTTATACTGTGTTTAAATGTCTGGAACCATAATTTTTATTTTTTAATACAAGAAATACAAAATAAAACAAAGTTTTTCATTTAATTATCTCTTTATGTAAACATGATATAATATCTATTAAAAACATCTTTTTAATATTATTTTAATAAAATAAAGAAGGAATTATGTGGGAATGCTTGAAAGTTTATTTAAGTCTTGGTGGATCATATCTAGAAATCAAATTGGGATTTAGTAAAATTCTAAAACAAATACTTAATCTTATATTCTAGTGCTTTAATAAAACATAGAACCTAAATCTATAATAATATTGCACATTGAAAAAGGCACTTGACCATTTTCATTTTAGTATCTGTCAGTTTTGGGTAGTTGTTAATGCCACGTCTACCAAGCTTGGTGGATAATGTACAGACCAGTTTGAATGTATTCGTGCACACTGATAGTGGTTCTAACTAGTTTGAAACACCCAACCTTAATCCCCTCTTACACTACACAAGCAAGAATATCTTTTAAATGATTTGCCTGTACATGCTCACGTGTATTCTTGTGCAACAGCTGACATGATTTCCTCAATACATTACACTTTGTTCTAAACTTGAATGCAATTATGTTCACTATGACAACTTCTATGTGGAAAACATAACTTTAAAAAAAAATTGTTTAAAAATCTAAATTATATTTTACATATAGAAACATGGCGAACGCAGTAGCTCAAATTTAAAAAATGGCTTAAACGGTCTTTAGGTACCTTTTGATATTGAGGTACTCACGATTTCAAAGGTCCAGTAAGCAGTGTATAAATTTCATGGATACTATTGCACACACTACTGTTTTATCCACATCCACAGACAAAATCTTAATTGGTCAGAGTGGTAAGTACTCAGTAACACTCAGGTGAAATTTCACCATTCAGAATTGAAACGTTGCTTAAGATGGCTTTAACTGTGTTGCGATCAAATCTGAATAGCCAGTACTTCCTCGCCTTCCTCTTTCCCCTCCCCTCTCCCTATAGCCTCACAACATACTCTAATTGAGGATACCACAGTTCCACTGGTTCTGAGCAGTCCGGACCCTTGTACTTTATTCACATTAAAAACAAGTTATTACCCAGTGATAATAAGTACCAAATAGTGTACGGTTGGCAGCAGTTATCCACATGTAATCCAAAAATGCTGCACATTATTGGTGCCATTCTCTAAATTTTGTTTAGTTGCCAGACTCGAGACGTTCTTACACAATACTTTTCATCCAGATTGCTCAAGGGTTGTTTTTCTATGGAAAATACTATAGAAAAGAGTCAATCCATATGGAAACTGGATGAAAAAAGTATCATGTAAGAACGTCTTTATAGTGGTAGACGTGACGCTAACAAGAACTGAATTTTGGTTTAATTTAACCTTTATTGAGTTTCTATTGATAAAACATTTTACCGCATTTCACTCAGGTATTCGATTGTCTCCTGTTGTTCTACTTCAACTAACTGAAGAGAATGGTATTCAAGTTGAAGCCTTTCTAATTCCATTGTCTTTTCCATGAGAAGACCCTGGAAAAAACATTTGGTAAATAAATATTAATATTTATATATATTGTCTGTTGCTGTGAGCTCTGTTGTAACCTCTCTTTTATTCATGCGTCGATTATTGGAAAGAGGGATCAGTGGTAGAAGCGGAGAAAGATCACCATACTTTGGACTGATCACATGTCATAGGCATTCAGATTGTGTGGAGTGGAGGAACCTGATACATCAGAGCAATTAGAGGGGGTGTCACGACCCCCAGCAATAAGAGAGCAACTATAGAGGAATCAGCGATATGCCTTTACACATTTAAGAGTCATGTAAGACAGATGGTTGTACCAACCAATGTGGTAATATTTCATCATAATTACCTGTAATTTCTGTTGCTGTTCTTCTCTATCTTTCGTTGCTGATTGAAGAGAATTTCTAACTCCAATAGTCATGATTTTTTCTTTATCAACACTTTTACCCAGATCTTCCAATATTGTAATAAAAGAGTCAATAGTTAGTTCCAAGGCATTCACATCTGTAAAGGAGTTGAGCATTTTATTTATTTTGATTGACACAAAAATGGTGTATTAATTATGAGGATCACACAAGCTTTCTGTCTCAATTATAAATAAATTGATACTCTTACCCCGTCAGTCATCTTAATATAAATAGTCATTATGTCAAGTGAACTATACTTACTAAATTTAAATGTTTTGCTCGTTTCGATCAAATCATTTGTTTGATTTGATACTGTGGAATCGAGGATCCTTATTTTATTAAATTCGTCCAAATATAAACCAACTTTGGCCAACTCGTCCGCCATTTTTTATAAACATAAATATCTTTCGCAAACGTCAGAATTCAGAACGAACTGATTGCGAAGAATATATGTTTTTGTAGATAATCATTTAAATTCTTATTCGGGGCTAGTTGTTTACAAAATAAGAAATCAGTTTAGTCAAATAAGTATATTTACAAATAAATTTGTTGCGAGAGGTAGAAATCGAATATCCTATATGTTTTCACATTAACATTGAATTTTAACAGTTGAGAAAACATAATGCATGAGACGTTGTATGAATGTTAATAAAGTAAGAAGTGTATGCCAAGATCAAGTTGTTTGGCGGTCCATAATAATAATAAGAGTTAATTTCTATAGCGCAGTTTTGTGAAGGTCTCATCATCTCTGCCTACCCCTGCAGAGGTTACGGCGTGATGGTTAGTTAGTTAAAAAAAACCCACAACTCAACAGAACAATTAAAAGCTGTGATATAATTGGAAATTTTAATAAATTTCGGAACGACGGCTGATGATGTTATATTTACAAACATTTACTGACGTGACACGATCAGTCGCAACTGGATGAAATAAATTGTTTTTGCATTTGCTAATTCAACTATAACACCAATGTTTTGAAAAACGTTTCATTTTTTGGAAGTTTGTCGTTAGACTTTTTGTATACCTGATTCATGGTGTTTTCAGTGATTCAAGTTACTTTAGTTTCTTGAAAAATGTAATCATTACTTTGATAAAATAGGGTACCTAGTTAATTATGTACTTACATTTTCACACATGGCAATACCATTACTTCCTGGCTAGGATTAGGGTGTTTGGGTGTGTAGTGTTGTTAGGAATCAATAATTCCAAAAGATCTTTCTTGCTAGAACAGTTTTTAAGTACATAGAAATAGTTCTTGTTATGAATGCTCAAATAGTCGAATATCTTCTTATGTACTAGATAATATTTTTCGTAAACTGAAAACTATCGGTTCCTGAAAATCGATATTCCTTTTGAGCTCTGGCGAGCTCCTGTTGTCGGTTTAAAAAATCTGTCAAAATTTCGGTGGAAACTGAAACCGTACTTGTCACCATGTCAGGGGAACGTGGGGACCAAAAGGCCCTCATAAAGGGCAATCCATCCCAATATGTTAAACTTAATGTTGGTGGGAATCTCTATTATACAACGATAGGGACTCTCACCAAGAATGACACTATGCTGAGGGCAATGTTTAGCGGGAGGATGGAAGTCCTTACTGATTCTGAAGGTATGTAAGATTGCATCTCAAGCTCTTTCAACATTCGATACGTTTTGTTCTGTCTACTATTGAAATAATAAAAAAGAGGAAAATTGTACATCGTTCATTTTATCCAGAAAGTTTTGCGAACAGTTCTCTATTTGATATTTATAATATTATAATGTGATTATACCTTTTAAAACAGGGTGACCTTCTAACAATATACCATATTTTATTGATTAGGTAAAACTAACGAGCTGTATTTCTTTAAGGCTGGATACTCATCGATCGATGTGGGAAACATTTTGGAACCATATTGAATTACTTACGAGATGGTACTGTCCCTTTACCAGACAGCTGCAAGGAAGTAGCTGAGTTACTGGCTGAGGGCAAGTACTACTTGATCGAGGAGTTGGTGGAATCTTGCCAGCAGGCTCTGGCCAAGAAAGAGCGGGACGCCGAGCCCATATGTCGGGTTCCCTTGATTACCTCTCAGAAAGAGGAACAAATGCTCATTACTTCTACTACTAAGGTACTTTATAATATATGAGGGTACACTTGCAAACTTAATAACCTCCATAAATAACTGGATCCTAGATACTATATTTTATAACATATTCAACTGAGATGAAAAAAATTATGGGAAAATTTTAAATTAACTTTTTTGCTATTGGCTGAATCATAATAAAGATGACGGCGAGTGGAGCTGACTGGTACATATTTATTTATTCTTGTCCTTGAATAATAATAATAACAATAGCATTTATGTAGCGCAGTTTTGTGTTATTTCACTTCAATATAAATTACACCTATTATTATATTACATGCATTAAATGCCTGAAAAAATAAATAATTAATAATAATAACATTTCTCTCATAGTACATATTAAATAATGTTTTAATTGTATAGGCACATCATGCTATTGGATTTATTGAAGTTTTTTCAATCATTCTTTGATAAGATGTACATTATCTTGAAACGGATTAAGCATGCTAATATACCTATTTCAGCATTCCAACCAACACTAGTTAGTATCGATAACTCATATTATTTGTTTTCTAGATAACTAATCTAATATTGATTCATTTATTTTACAGCCAGTTGTGAAGTTGCTCATCAATAGACACAACAATAAATATTCATACACAAGTACGTCAGATGACAACCTACTTAAGAACATAGAATTATTTGATAAGCTGTCCCTGAGGTTCAGCGGCAGAGTTCTTTTTATCAAAGATGTAATTGGCTCCAACGAGATTTGCTGCTGGTCTTTCTACGGCCACGGCAAGAACCGTGCCGAGGTGTGCTGCACATCTATTGTGTACGCCACGGACAAGAAGCACACAAAGGTAGAGTTCCCGGAGGCGAGGATCTACGAGGAGACGCTGAGCATCCTGCTGTACGAGAACAGGAACGGTCCCGACCAGGACCTGATGCAAGCCACGTCATCTCGAGGAGCTGTGGCCGGTATGTCGTACACCAGCGACGAGGAGGAGGAACGCTCCGGCTTGGCCCGTCTGCGCTCCAACAAGCAGAATAACCAGTCGTAGCGTTTAGAATCGGGCTTGGCACGCCTCAGGAATAGCAAACAGAATAACCTTTGCTGAGTCGGTGCCCTGCTTTAGACTGCCCTCCTATCACTATGGAAGATGTGTGGTTTTCTCTTCTGTGTTCAAGTGGCTAGTGGGCATGGTGAACTGTTATCAGGACGATGATGGGGAGTATATTGATCTTGTGTGAGGAAAGGATCGGATTAAAGACAATGGACATTGCACATGCGCACAAATTTAAGGGCTATGTGAAAATTTACAGCTCAAATTTTTGCCAAATTCTTGTAGAAATTTTAAAATTTTCACCTTAATGATAATTGTAACTTCTGTCGTTACTCCCCCTTAGTTCACCTTGTATTGAATGTAACCAGGGTCCCTGAAACTGTGATATGTTTTAGCTGCAGATTATCCACCTAGAATCCTTGTAGTTTTTATTAGTAAAAGGATTGAATTATTGATGTTTCAAAATGAATAATATAATGTTAGTTTAAACAAGTTGTGAAGTTCTGGCATACTATGTTATTGCCATATTTATTAAGGACTCTGATAAGGAAGATGAGAATGGAATGGTAGCTTCATGGAGTGTTTTAAAAGCTACACACAATAACATTATCTAAATATGTGTATTTTTATCATTGTTGCATTTATGTGAATTAGTGAATTAATGTAATATTGCAAATAATATTATAACATTTTGTCCTTACTGATTAAATAAACCACCTGTTATCCTCCAGTTCTGTAATATAGTCATTAACTCGCTCCTACCTTTTCCTAGGTTTATGATTTTAATAATAATAAATGTACAAAGCTGGAGGAAAACATGCACATTATTATTTATACAAGTTCTTGTGGTAATGGTATTTCTAAGAAAAACAGGGATAAAAACGGGGAAAGGTTTTTCAGTGATATTTTTTAAACTTCCCCAAAACTAAACTTTGATTATGGTACTCCCAGTGGTGTGCACTTCATAGAGGCTCAGAAACTGTGCCTACCCCTTCTACCCCAAGAAAAATAAAGCAAACAAAAATATAATGAAATTTTTTTTAAAAGGTTACTTGTTTCTGGTCAAAGTGTATTTTTCCATGAATTTGGCAATTGGGTTAAAAAAACCATAATTGAAACCTCATTAGCAAAACATGTATAAGAATCTGGCAAAACTAAACAATTTTTTTGGCATTTTGTTTGGAAGTTTTATTTACTATGTACTTTTGCTATAGTTTAAACATTTAAATATTGATAGATATTTTAAATTGTGCTCCTTAGAAACTTTAGAAATTAACAAAAAAATTAAATCTAAAATTAATTTAGTAAACAAGATAATAGCTCCCTGTAAATCACCTTTGCTGACCATGTTTCCTATTAACTTTGACTCTTCCCACAGCCCACCCCCCTCCAGATCACCACTCCCTCTACCCTCACCTAATGGTGACTAATTTTGTTTCTGTGCTTGTTTAATTTAAGTTAGTTTTAAGAAAGCTAGTGAATGGCACAGTTGTGTCGAAACTGGTAGCGAATTTAATAAATCAAAAATAGCAAAAGTACATAGTAAATAAAACTTCCAAACAAAATGTCTAGAAATTGCTATATAGTGAATGCCGAAAAAATACAAGAATTTTTTTTGGATCCTGGAAAGTTGTTAAATATGAGATACGCCTGTTTGTGTTGTTGGCGATGATTTATTCAGTTGGCCACAACAATCATTGGGAGATGATAATAAAATGGCCATTTTCAAATATTCAATGTGAAATTCATACCCAAACTTGAAAAACTACACAGCCTACCCTTTGGTCATCTAGCAATGTGCGCCACTGGATACTTCATATTCCAGGAGTTTATGGTCAGTCGGTAATTGATGTTTTATAACTTGAGGTTGTACTAGTTATAAAATGATCACTCCAATATCTTGTTCATGTTTGTATATATGCCCGTGGGGCTTTTACGAACAATTGGGTGTATAATAATAATAATAATCAGATGATTTTTATACCGCCGTTTTTGTGAAAAATCACCTCAAGGGCGCTGTACAAATCTTACTTCCTATTCTTACATTATTCCTATATTAATTAATTTTTATTTTTTTTGGACACTATCATTACACATTATTTATAGACCATATAAAGAGACGCAGTTAGATTATCAAAATTAAATACGGCTTGGTCTAAGTTTTCATACATGTTTAATTGAAAAAAAAAAGAAGCTAACTGTATTTATTCCTTATGATATATTGCAAGACGCTAATACAAATGATAGGAGTTATGTGAAGTTGGGCGGCGGGTGGGGACTGGGGCCGGGGGTACTGATCCTTTCTTCCAATCTTCTTTGTCTTTGTTGGTGACGGGCCGCTTGGTGTTGGTTTGCCCGTACGCCAGGTGGCGCTCGTCGGCCGGCTTCAGGATCTGGAAAGAGTACATCAGCGTGTCGTCTATTTCTCGCCCCAGCCGGTGGTATCCTTGTCGGAGTCGGGCCACAGCAGGTCGCAGAGCAGCCTTGTCGGGCACGTCCGTGGGCCGCATGATGCACCGGATCTGCTCCGTGAACTGGAGGTCAGAACTCAGGTGACAGCAGAAGATCTTCTCGTCAAATGTTTTTATTTCCTATTGCGCCTTTCTCGGTAGCCATGAAATCTAATTTTGCGGATGCGGTTGTGGTACAACTTTCAAGGTTATACAATTATATCTTTGCAGCTATTAAAGGCTCCAAAATAGCACATTCACCATTAAGTTTGAGTTTGAGTTGTCTAGCTCGGTCGTATATTGTTTACAATCACCATAGTTCAAAGAATAACATTGTATTAATTGATAAACTAAAGTTCTTTAAAACTTAAGACAAGATTTTTGTGCATAGTGCAAATGGTAACAATTATTATTTTTATAAACAATAATTATTAATCTAAAACACTCATCCAAATTGAAAAACCTTCCGAGCAAAGATAAATGTCGCCGGCAGGACTCGAACCCGCACCCTTCTAATGTCCGGTTAGATGCTCTACCGTTGAGCTACGTCGGCTTATCGCAAACCCGCCAAGTTAATCAATATATACTAGTGTTCCATTTTAATAATTACTGTTTTTATTATATTTTCACCTGTAAACAACCAACTTTATTAGTATGAGAGAGGCTTGTAACGGCTAAATCCCTCAAATAGATGGCGTCGAGACAAATTATGTCTACATTTTATTGGTGAAAATTGCTTTGACTTGTCAAATATTTATTAATTGATAAACTAAAGTTCTTTTAAAACTTAAGACAAGATTTTTGTGCATAGTGCAAATGGTAACAATTATTATTTTTATAAACAATAATTATTAATCGGACATTAGAAGGGTGCGGGTTCGAGTCCTGCCGGCGACATTTATCTTTGCTCGGAAGGTTTTTTCAATTTGGATGAGTGTTTTAGATTAATAATTATTGTTTATAAAAATAATATCATTGTAAATCATTCACTCTGGGACACTTTTAACAGGCAAAGGTCTTTTAACAAGCACATGTGGCGAACGCCTTCGGCCGATGACCGAATCTTTTGGGTTAATTTAGAACAACGTGACAGATTTGAACTTAAAATATTTGGGTTTTTATTTGATTTTCTATTATAAACTTGATTTAAGCCCGAAACGGCCACACTAAAATTATATGATTTTTATAAATGTAACCTAAAAATTATTGCTGTTATTTTATGCTATTTTTACACCGGGAAATTTAATAACTTCCTAATATATCCGAGATAAATCAGGAGCGACTATAAAACGCAGCCGGCAGCCACGGGGGCGCCTATACTAGTATGAACTAACAGTAGTAAAAAATAACAGGTAAGTAAAAAAGAGTAAGGAATAATAAAATTAAAAAGTAAGAGTGAAGAAGACAGGAAATATGTACAAAAAAATAATATGAAGAATGAAAAATACAAGATTAGCGAATTGATAATACAGGGGAAGATTATTGGAAGACACCAAACTTCGTGGCTTTGAAATTAAAGTGACTGGTTCAAGTGCAGTTCTGCAGAGTTGTTCCAGGCTGCAGCCTGCGAGGTGATGGTTTCCATGATGACAGCCAATCTCTAATAGGGCACCAGAAGAACGACTTGAAAGATTTTTGTTTACCCTCTTAAAATAATTACCATCACACATTTCAGTTAATTAGAGTTTGATTATTATTTATCAAACTTCAATTACTTTCAACTTTTTAATAAACAAAATAATTCTCAATCTAAGAATGAAGTATTTAAACATTTATCCCATTTTAAAATTTTATTAGATATATATGAGTACATTAAAAACTAAAATAATTTTATTTAACTGTTTATTGGTGATTAAAGCACAATTTCCCTTAACTAGCAGTTTTTATCTCTTCCCTCACCCGAGTGAGGGGTCAGGCGGAAGTGCATGTGAAATCATTCCCGCCTTAACAGCCAGCAACTTTCTTCTTCTAATCCTGGTAGGCTGCTAATTGTATTCCATTGCTTACCATGTGTATCGGCGTTACAGTATATATATTTTTTTATTATTTGTAAATATAAAATTTTTATATTATTCGGCATTGCTACTTCTGTCTCTTATGCCCAAAGAAAATTTATAAAAATATTTAAAGCATGTTAAATATGTAAAAAATACAACAAAGGTAAGTGAGAATATTATTATGGCAAAGAAATGAAACGAGGGATTATTTTTTACATATTTTATTAAAACACTAAACAACGACACTTAATAAATTTTTCTGGTAACAATTTAAACTACACAATGGAACACCAGTCCTTGAGCATGTATATCTCTTTAAATTAGTACAATCGGCTAAGCCACATATTATCGGCTTGGGGGGTTCAAAGGCATACTTAGCTTGTATGGGATAGTCCACATCAGGCGGCATCAACACGATGATTCCGTCCTTGGTGTTTCTGTAAGTAATATGTGGAACTGCTTTCCTGAAAGTCTTACATTTTGGAGCTCCTTTTAAGATTTTTGATTCCTGCTTTTTCAAAAGTCTTTCCATGGTTTTTTTTTTATCTTTCTCTCGCTTCTCATCGGCGAGCTGTTTACGTTTTTGCGATTTGAGGGCTGCTTTCTGTATCGCTTCAGCAGTCATAACCTTTTCTTTATATCCAGATGGAAGGGCCAATAATACTTCTCCTCCAGGGCTCGGCTCCTTGTCGTTCCCCCTGTCGTACATAGCCCTCTGACGAGCTGTCATCATTTTGGGGTCTTTCGGCTTGATCTTTTTCAACTCATCATCAACCTGAAAATGAAAACATGAAGTGATACAACAGTAATTAGTGTTTGATTGAGCCAGATCATTTATGCATAATTCAAATAGTGAAACATTATAATTACATAATATGAATGTTCCTACTTTTTCTACTAACAAAATACTGTTGATTTCTTATTTTATTGGTGGCAAGGCGATGAAATAAAAACAAAAATGTTATAGAGTAAAGGAAAACAAAATGCAATAATTGCTAACTAAATAACCATCACGCCGTTTCGCCGCAGGGGTAGGCAGAGAGGCCGGACCGCCAAACAACTCGATCTTGGGATACACTTCTTGCTTCATTCACATTCATACAACGCGTCATACATTCTCTTCTGTTATTCTGACTTCTGACATAGCCCGACTCAAGTATTTGATTCACTTGATCGTGCCATGTCTTCCTTGGGCGTCCCCGGCTTCTTCTTCCGTTCACATTCGCGTCATACATTCTTCTTACACTCCTTTCTTCGTTCATTCGCTCTACATGCCCGAACCATCTAAGCGTCCCTTTCTTAATCTTGCAATAATTAAATAATTAAAAATGTACTTTGTATACACCACTTTTATTAAAATATATAAATATTTCTACATGTTTCGACAGCAATGCTGTCATCCTCAGGAATATATGAATGCGGTGTATACAAAGTACATTTTTAATTATTTAATTAATAATGACGCCACAAAGTTACAAATCGTTTGAAGAAATTATAAAATGCAATAAGATTTACCTCCTCTAGTTTTCCCGATTCTATTGCATCCAGCCACCTCTCCTCCTCACTTGAAGTCCCACTGTCTTTCCCTTTGCCCTTCTTCCTTTTTGGAGCTACTTTGGGAGACATATTGGATACTGAAGGTACTGGTAATTTTTTTTCTGAATATTTATTAATCTGGTTTTTGAGTAAGTCTGCAGCAGATGTTGTGGGAGAGTCTTTACTCATTTTGATTTTTACTTTAAAAGCGGGTTTGGCATTAATGCCATCCTCAAAAGAAACATCTATAGATGCATCGCTATCAATATCGTCTAATTGATCCTTTTTCTTTTTATGTTTTTTATGCTTGTGACGCTTATGTCTTTTTTGGGGTATATCCAAATCACCTGAAACTGAATGTTTACACAAAATAAGCTTGGCTGACATGCAGTTGGTCACTTTGAATTCCACAGCAGAGATTAAGTAACTTATTTTATTTTGGAGAAGCAAAGGTGAAAGTAAAATTAAAATCTGTCTTGAGTCACACGACAGTCACCAACAATAATTTAAATGGTAAGAGAGATAATATCACATATGAGGATGGGAATCTAGCATTCTCATTGTATGAAATAGATGCAAGATTCAATATATTCAATGTAAAATAATATTACCACTTTTGAGACTTTCGTCAAATGATATGTCTTTACGCTTCCCCATTTTATTGCGAACCAATATTTTATGATTTTGATGCAATGTTCTCGTTCTCGTAATACAGGAAATTAAGAAAGTTTCAGTAGTGTTTACTGTTTGACAATAATGACAGCTCTGTCGTTTTGTGGTGACTAGTGATCATAGAAAATATTCCACTCTCCACTCCATAGATATACCACTATCTCTGTACTTTCAGTATGAAAAAGTATATCCACAATTTAGACCTATGGCCACACTATTTGTAGTATCTACGTCATACACCATCGACGAAGATAGAAGTAACAGACGAGCGGGTAACCAAGTATTCGGTATTTTAGTAATCATATCAAGTAACTAAACTAGCGCCTCTGGTGGCACAAATAATAACCAAGTATTCGGTACAAAAGTAATCATTTCAAAAGTAATTATTTTAAAAGTTCCGATTACTTTTCGTTTTGAATAGTCGTTACTTTGATTACATGGTGAGTAAATGAATATTTTTCGTGCATCTCTATTGGCTGTTCAATACGAGTTCGGCAGGCGATCCCGATGAATGTATTGCGCGAAGAATAAAACAGGATTGAATTATGTCTATAATGACGAAAAAAGACTCAAATATGCAACTAATCCTCAAATAAATGCCCACAAATATGCATTATGCATATTATGCTAATATTAATAATAATTGTATAATTTGTATAGCTCCGTTTTTCATGAAAAATCACCTCAATAACGAAATGCATCTAATCCGATGTATGTCATATCCCATTAATTTACTATCCCAAAAAAATGACAAAGACGTTAATAGTCAAACGTTCTCTCGGGACAAAAAGGCTCCATCGCTTTGTTAGATGGGAACCTTGCTGTATCGAGGAGGCGGAAAATCAAGCTATTGTAAAAAAACTAATATGACTTCAAATTTGATTTTCTTTAACCCTTCCGGTTTCTGAAATTTCTTTACATGTCAGATTGATAATTTCATCGCGAAATGTTTTCGCGTGTCATTCAACCTCAAATAAACTCACTGTTTTTAAACGCATCCCAAAAATAAATAATGTTTTCGAAAGCAGACTGTTTTTGCAGTTGATATTACAAATTGGAAAACCCCCTAAAAGGATTTAAATATTGTTTTATTTATATTTATAAAGTTATTATATAGACGATCAAATGTGCATGCAGAACCTAAATTTGAGTTAGTTTGGTGGCATAGTACCTGAACAACGGTATGTGTTCCCCGACCCTAAGGTGAAATTGCCCTACAATTTTTTTCCATTATTTGACGAAGTATGTAACCACCGCTACCTATCACTTTGTATACACGAAATACTTAGTATACATCTTTCTGGGTCCCGTGACTCTGCAACGAAAAATAAGACACGTACGACGTTGAAAAAACTCTTCGTTTTGTCAATATTACGTTTTTTAATTGATATAATAAGCCTCAAAATCCTGCGATTTTTTCAAGGCCTTGGCTGTTACAGCAATATTGCTTTTCTGCGATGATAAAGTTTGGTATTACAGATCGATGAACTGGTAAATCCATTTTGTTAGCCATAAATAGTAATAATAGACTGTCTACAAGTTAGTGATAAAATAGAGCACTGTACAGCGCCCCTAAGGTGATTTTTCACAAAACGGCACTATCCAAATCATCCATATATTATTATTATTTCGTTGTTTTTTAAAACTTTCTGTACCTCTCTCATTTAGAGGAAATGTAACAACAACAACAACGTTTAGAGGAAATGTAACAACATCAAAAAAAGCATCACAGATCAAAACCTTTGCAAAGATGTCAGTTACTGGGCAAGGAGCCTTGTAGTGGATTCCGGTTTTCATGAAATAAAAATAATTTCAGTTTATCCATGATGCGAACCTCTTTTCCCTTGTCACAATGAAGGAGTTGGTTTTGAAAGTCAGAGAGTTGACTCTAATTTTGTTTCGTGTTTCGATAGATGTCTCTGTATTTTACTCGGTAGGGATTCGACAATCTTTACTAAAGGAATTAATGGCAAATGCGCATTTTGACTTACTCGAGCATACATGTAAATTTGAAAAAAAAAACATTCCAACGGCTTATGTAAGATGGTTAAACCAATCTATGTAAACATTTTTAACAATTAACAGTAATATTCTTATGTTTTTGGAACAATCCAAAATATTTCACAACTTTAAGTATAAATGTACCATTCGAAAATGTAATGATGGCGATAGTTTGAATTCGGTCCGGTCAAAAATAATGTAGAATAAAGTTAAAAATAGTTTTTGTCATACTTATTAAAAAAATAAACATTTTTAAAAATATAACATCTTCAGGAGGCCTATTATGGTTCTTTTGAAGGAAAATTCGTTATCCCTTTCTTTAGGCATAAAGACTTCATGCTTAACTGAGGTTCAGGTTCTCTCGGATGACAGCTGTCATTCAGCGAATCGTCCTCCTTAAAAATATCGATATTTGTGTAGTTTTAACAAAATAAAAACTCAATGTTATTGTAAGTACATATTGACTTTTAAAAAAATTGGGAAGTTATTTGTGGCATAAAAATGTTATTAAATGAACCGATTTAACGAAATTGTGATATTTGTAAAGCACCTATGCCGAAAGCCCGAAATGTCAGAAAAAAGTGAATTAGATTTTTAAAAAATGTAATATATTAAAAGTGCAATAATAAATTACACTTGTTAAGTGTGTGTGAGCACCTATAACTTTTTTACTGTATTGTTAATTGATATGTAATCGGAACCGCGGTTACAGCAACCTATATTTTAACCCTCTTAAGGAAAAGAACAATGCCTTATCCTTAAAAAGAACCGGAATCAGGCTCCTGGAGGCATATTCTGGTTCTTTTTAAGGAAAAATCCATATCCTTTTCCTTAGGCTTAAAGACATTTTGCTTAACTGCGGTTCCGGTTCTCTCGGATGACAGCTGTCATTCAGCGAATTGTCTTCTTTACTGCGATTCCGATTACACGTCAATGACAATACATTTTTAATTATCAATGCATTATTAAAAATTATAGGTGGATCACAAATGTCGTATATTTTTATTTACTTTAAACGTGTAGTTGATTATAATTTTTAGAATTTATATTATTTTGCGGCACTTTACAAATATCGCAATTTCGCTAATTCGGTTAATTTAATAGCATTTTTATGCGACAAATGACTTGCTATAAACTTTAAAGTCCAATACTTACACAATATCAGTATTTTGTTTTGTTAAAAATACTTAATATCAATATTTAAAAAAATGTAGTTCGTTGAATGACAGCTGTCATCCGAAAGAACCGGAACCACAGTTAAGCAAGAACTCTTTAAGCCTAAGAAAAAAAGGAATAGGAGTTTTAGGTCTTCTAATCCATATTCCAAATATTATCGAGATTGACCTTCAGCCTTCATCTCTCTAAGGGCGGAGGTTGACCCCAGTTATTTTACAACACAGTATTTTTTATACCGTCTACTAACCCTCTAATTACATCTTCCGGAAAAATAATTATTAGTTCCCTAAAAAAAATCTAATTGGTCTTAATTGTTTTTCGGTTGTTTTCTTATACGCTTTTCTAATTAATTCATTTTTGGGCGCGTAGACCATTTCGAATTTATTATTTAATACACAAAATTCTAACGAGGGCATCGCTCAAGTTGATGGAAATTTAATTAATTGTAGTCAGTTTTTCTTTTCTTCCCATTTTTCTTTCTAATTTGAACATTAATTAAGTAAATGGTACAGAATACAACATTTTTTGGTTTGTTATAAAAGTAAAAAAAAAAGTCACAAAAGTTAATTAAATAATTTATGCGTTTCTAACTATAAAATACATACTATATGGATCATTGTTTAGAGCGAAACGTTTAGACCATTTTAATTAAATTATAAAAAAATACTGTGTTTCAATCATTATTTAAAAAATATTTCCGCACCAACGGTTCCTTCATCAAAAGTATGCTGAAAATTAAAATGACACGAGCATAGATAAAACTATAACAATAAGTGGCGGGAGAAGGTAATTCATTAGGTATTTTGTAACAATAATTATTTAAAATAAAGTAAAATTTTATTAAACATTTTTCATGTTTATACTCGTATAACAAAAACTTCTAGAAATTACAATAGAATCAAGGAGCAACCGACCGCCCAAAGAACAACAATTATTCTGAATAATATAGGTAATGTGATAACTTATTTAGGAGATCGCTTTTAAAATGATTTTCATCAATTGACTATTATTAACATTTTTTCTAATATATTATTATTTTGTTGGTGTATTAAAATAGTGGTTAAAACAAAGTTATGTATTACCATTTAATTTATCATCATTTACTTTACATTTATACTTAATTATTCTGTTATTTTTATTTATTGACTGTTTGAATACAAACTGAGAAAACTGGCTCCAGTCTGAAAAAAAACCATCGACACAAAGCTGTTTTTTTGTTTGTTTGTTTCTATTTCAAGTAATGAAAAAAAACTTTTAAATCTTTTAATCAGTTTTGCTATGAAACAGCAAAACTGGTTAAAAAAACTGCAGAACGTCACTGATATAAACACAAGGTCACACATAAAAAAACATCAAAGTTTGCTTTTGTAGAAAACTTAAGACACTTTTTTTTAAATTTTAATTTATAGACTTCGCATTCATTGACAATGTTCAAAATCTTTTATTTAAAAATACGATTATAAGTACAAGTACAGTACCCACATAAAAGGAGAGTGAAAATACATGTACAAAAGTAATTGATACAGATGAGTATGATAAAATAGCTTTCCGTAATAATTTTGATTCAACGTTGTTAAATATTTTGCTTCTGAATTAATTTCAGCATATTGGTTAGCGTGGAACCCATGTATTGAAACATTTCGTCTAATATATCATGTTTGTAGTTCCCGTTCCTCTTAGTTGTACATAAAAAAGGCCCCTTGCAAAGGTCCAGGGCAGATGATGTGTGTAGCGGCCATCAGACTTTATGCCATCGGAAACGCACCAATTCGGCGGGTAAAGTCCCCATTCGGCCTCTGCTCGTCTGTGTGAATGAACCCTCTCTTATTTATTTTTACAGTAAATCAAATACAGAAGGGAGACATCGGTCTTTCTGGATTTGTGTCGATTTTACGTTTGGCAATTCGGTGACAATGTTCCGTCGTTCTTGTTTGATAAAGAGCATTAAAAAAATGTTTGTCTTCTTTCCATATTTTTTTATTACTAAGATGCATTTAAAATCGAATCATTAGAAATGTGTGAATACATGTATTTTATGACAGAGATGATTCCCCGCAATAAAATCATTATTGGCCAAAATAATTATTGTTCACAGATTTCAAAATAAAGATTAAAATCTAAATCAGTTAAAAATACTCGTATGTTAACTGAATCCATTGCTTGTGGTTTAATGATTCTTTATAAAAAAACAACTTATTGTTATTTCATTTAGTGATTGATATGTTTAATTGCCGAGTAAAATTTCTCAATGTTGGGGGAACACTGGAATGCGATGTCGAAGTAATATTCCACTTACACAGTCATCATTTTTATCACAAAATTTGTGGGTGCATAAAAAAAATCTAGAAAAATGTCCGAAATCAACCGATTTTTTTTGTTACTCGATTATTGGAAGGCACCTTTCTTGGTCATATTTCATATCAATTTGTATCGATGTGATTGATTAGAGGTACGATTTTATCGATCACATTGCAAAGATGTAGTAAAAAAAGTTTTCTGCGTATTCGGTATCATGGTTATTGGATTAAACTCAAATACTAAAATGAAACCAGACGTTTTTGGCAGTAAAGCCATAAAGTAGAAAAGTGCCGACTCGGTACGACGTGAAACTTTCTTTACTTGAAAACAAAACTTTCTTAAGACTCTTATGAATATGTAGGGTAGTCAATAATAATTTCCGGGAAGTTCAGGAATAAGATGGATGGGCAAGTGTTCTTTTTGGTATTTTTGATAAAAATTTTGGTGTTAAATTAGTCTCTAAGAAAACATGATATGAATAACATTTTTACTAAATAAAGACAGCAATTTCGAGGTTACAAATAACCAGCCAATATTTGACTCTCATTTAATTCATTTCCTTTCATGGCCTTTCATTTTTAACCGGTCAGTGGCTGAGTTGGTATCGCGTTTGGGTCTCACCCAGGCGTCGTGAGTTCAATTCCTCGGCTGGCTAAGTCCTCCATTACGACACAAGCCAAGCTCCAAAAGGTCCATTACGACACGGCCTCCATGGTCGAGTAATGCGGAAGTAAATTTTATTGAATTAATTTGTGATATTTCAAAATTAATTCATTTAAAAATAATATATGGTATATTTGCGCACGTTCCAGAGTGGTAGATACTGCAGTATCGCCCTGGTACCACCATTCAGAATTGAAACGTTGCTTGAAATGGCTTTTACCCGTGTTTGGTGACCAGATCTAAATATCCAGGTATTTCCCCAGCTTCCTCTCTCCCTTTTCCTTCCCCTCCCCAATTTCTTCAGCCTCACAACATTTCTCAATTGGGGATGCCATAGTCTCACTGGCTCCAGACTGTTATTTTAATGGGATAAGAGAAACATACATTTTTAGTTTGGTTATAATATTGTCAATGCGGTTAGTCCAAAAATTTGCGTCAATTATATTTCCCAATTTATTTATTTTAACACTTTCGATTCTTTTGCATTGACTAATTGAATTTAATAAATAAATTTAAGTCATGTAATTTTAGTTTGAAGGTTGGGGGAGGCTGCCGTCTTTGAGTTATGCCATATGTAAAATATATATTTTTCTTTTTTGTATTTAGTTTTAGTTTGTTATTATTGAGCCAATTTTTAACGATAGTAAATCTTTCCTCAGCCCTACCGTATACTTTCTTCCAGGAGTCGGCCTGACAAATTATTATGGCATTGTCAGCAAATGTCACAATATTGATATCAATTTTTAAATCATAAATATCATTGATGTATATTAAGAATATTAAAAGGGCCCAGGACACTACCCTGAGGCACTCCGTACTTGATTGAAAGTGGATCCATTTTTAAGGCATCAATAATAACTTATTTAGTTCTCTCTGTGATGAAACTTTTAAGCCAATTAAGTTCATATCGAGTAATTTCGAGATTTACAAGTTTATTAAAAAGTATTTCTTTCGAAATTGTATCGAAAGCTTTGCATTAATAGTTTCAATAGGTAGTCGATAGTTAATATTAGTCGTAGAGATGATAGTTATTATTTAGATACCTTAGTTCAATAGGGAACTAACTCAAAATACCTCATTTTGAGAAAACTGGATTTGAAAATTTTTCATAAAGACATCGCTCCGATGTAAATATTATTTTGTCCACCTATAACATAACAATATATGCGACGTGTAAGTAATTTATCAACCTATCATATCATAGGTGTAATTGGCTACATTTATCATTTTCCAAACGGAAACATTTGACATGTTTCTCCTTTGAACTAAGAATGTGCTAATTTCATTATAATTCCATAAAGAATTATATTACTACATAATTAGTACGAATTAGACTTATTTTTTATTGAAATATGAGAAGGGAGAGTTTCTTTACCATTTTTCATCAATAACTCAAAATTTCTGGGTTTTGAGCTAAGAACTAAGGTATCGATATAATAAACAGATTTGAAATGGATTTTATGGTAAGGGGACCATATAGAAGAATTATATTCGACTTGACTTCGACCCAAGGAAGAATAAAATCATTTTAGTTTTGGAATATCACTGGCATTTCGGAAAATGAACCGAATCATTTTTAAACCTTCATTAATTATAGTATTGATATGTTTATGAAATTATGTTCGGAATCGAGAATAATGCCAAGATCATTAATTTTGTTGACAGACGCGAGTGAAATATTGTTGATTTTATATTGAAAGTTCTTTCTAAAAACAATGATTGTATGGCACTTACTAATGTTCAATAAAACTTTCTTAAATTTACATCAATCTTGTAATTTATTTAAATTGAAGTGAAGGTGAAAACAATCTTTAATAGTTTTTATAAGCTTGAAGTGATTTAGATCGTTGGCGGAAAGCAACACAATAATATTGTTATCAAATGCAGTTTATAATATCATTAATCAATAGTAAAAAAGTATTGGGCCTAAATGTGAACCTTGAGGTACACCACTTTTAGAAATTTATGTGGGAGGTTAGAGTTGATTATTAGTTGTATAGTTCTTTAACCACTCTAATAATTTGCCTTCTATACTTAATTTACAAAGTTTATTAAGAAGGATTTTATGGGTTACTTTGTCAAATGCTTTTACAAAGTCCGTATACATTGAGTCGACTTGGGTTTTATTTTCAAGTGCACATGATATAAATTGTTCATATTTTCTTCATTGCTGAGGATCGTGACCCAATGCTTCAATTTCCCTCGTGCACAAGGCTCCTCCACTCCACGTGATCCTGCGCTGCGTGGAGAGCTCCGGATACCGATGTTCAAGACACCTGTGAAATTTGGCCACTCCAACGCATCGGTGACCTTGCCCTACTTCTCCTGACTTCCACTTTCCTAGAAACGATGAGCTTCTCCAGGTTGGAGTTCTCGGTTTGGTGAACGATATGTCCAAAGAATCTGAGGATACGCTGTAGGACAGTTGATAGCCTATTGTGGATTCCAAGCTCTCCAGAATTGACGTATTTGTGTGCCTGGCTGTCCATGAGATCATGAGAATTTTCCTCCAGCATCATATGTAAAGAGCGTCTATCCGCTTCCTTTCGCTGGCTCTGACTGTCCATGTTTCCACAACGTAGGAATATGGGAAAATCAGCGCCGGACGAGTCTCATATTGGTGGTCTTCGTTACGCATCATACCTAATGCATCATATATATACAATCAGCGTGTAAATATCTCCAATGAATGTGTTTAGAACATATATGGTATACGCAGTACACCTTATGAATCATTCCACGAATGATCAATTTTGAAAAACATAGTCAAATTAATTAATATTCTTCTTTTGTGTAGTCTCTCGAATTCGACATATTTTAGGTCTCTGTTGACATCCTTTTAGTAGTCGGTAAACTCCCGATCGATATGACAAGATACGCAAGAATTTCTTCTGAATGGATTCAATTCTATTTATGTGTGTCGTGTAATGTGGAGACCAAACAATTAATCCGTTTTCCAGGATGCTATGAATGAATGAATTGTATGGAATTATGAGACTAAATGAATTTTTTAAAAGCTTAGTGGCTCGTGTTATAAAATCCAATTTTATCTCAAAGTGGATTCCAATGTCTTTAATTAATGCAGTTTTTTCTAATCTTGTAGCCTGTATACTGTACGAGAAATCATGTGAAGGAAATTGCGTTGACTTGCCTATGTACTCATCTCATTTTCCTCGTACCACAAGGAAACAGTATCTAGGTCCTTTTATAATTTTTTACAGTCTTCTTCTGATTTGACAGCTTCGTAATGTTTCAAATCATCGGCTTAAAGTGAAAATTTACATTGAATTCGAAATATTAAGTCATTAATTAAGTTTAGAAATAGTAAGGGTCCAAGATGATACCTTTATTGGACCCCTGATTTTACAGTGATGGAAGAAGAGTTGATTTTTAATATTAGTGCGATTTTTTATGTCCCTTGCCTGTAAGTTTGCAGCACTGTCCACTAGTTTAAACATATTTTGCCGAGTAAATACTAAATATGGTGAGTATTTCGAGCAGTTTAGTATCATTTTTGACCGAAAAGACAAGTGGCAAGTATACTGAGCAGCAACCTAGAGGGGTTAATATACAATATTAATATATCCAGAGGCGCTATTCCCGTTCCTTTTAAGGAAGATTCCTTACGTTTTTCCTTGGGGTTAAAGACTTCTTGATTAACTGCAGAATTCCGGTGAGACATAGTAAAAAGATCCTAAATAGATTGTCCAAAGATTATTTGAAAACACAAATTGATGAAATATCTTCAAGTGACATAAGATTTTGAACTAAAACTTATAAAAACAATTACATTATATTATAATTCATTTTAATACATTTTTATTTTATTTTTAAATATCATGAATAATACTTTTCTTCTTAACGAAGAATCATGTTTTATAAGAAAGGTACATACCTCATTAGATAGTAATGACCTTTTTTGTCTCTAGTTCCAAAAGTGACATTTGAATTTGGTGGGTCATTCCACTTATTTTAAAAACTCGGTTCCAATACCGAGTTTAGCCACATGGACTCGATTCCTCGGACTCGGTCTTCATTCCTTTCGGTCCGCATAGGTCCGCCGTTCCGGAATCAAAAATCGTTCATATAACACTAATGAATAAGGGAGGCCTTTCGTTTTTGACTCCAATCCAAAACCTTCGCCGTTCTTTGAGTGTGAGTTCGAAACGAGTGAATCCGGATTTGCGAACTCGGAGTGAGTCCACCGCCTTCGGAATCGAATTCATTAGACTTGGCCAGTGGTACCGACTCTTTTCAATGTCGCGATCGACGTGAATTGTCAAAAATATCTATATAATCTTTACTAGGTAATAATGTTGAAAATAAATAATATCGTAATTGGTAACATACTTAATATTGAGTTTTTCTCTTGTTAAAACATCGCAAATATTGACATTTTTGATGAACGTCGCTCGCTGAATTCAGCTGACAGCTGTCATCCGAGAGAACCGGAACCGCAGTTAAGTAAGAAGGCTTTAACCCTAAGGAAAAAGTTAAGGAATCTTCCTTAAAAAGAACGGGAATACTGCCCCTGGTCTTAAACCATATTGTAGGTAGTGAGACAAAATACTCATTGAACATGCATTGCAATGAAATCCATAAATTAACTGAATTAAAATAATAGAGTCACTAGTAAAAAAATATATTACTGGTTCGCAGATTCATCCGATACTACGGTTTACTTATAGTAAAAATTTTCACCTAATCATTTTTTTAAGCCAATCGCAATAAGTGGATTTGAATTTTTTTACTGAATATCGTTAATTTCATATTTGCTGGTTTCAGAACCATCAGACACCAAGCTATTTCAATCTGAAATTAATCGTAAAACGCCAATTTATGATTAAAACTATCGTCGTAATTTCCATATTAATGGCTTAAGATCCCTCTAAAATTATAAAAGATTACCAAAATATAATTGTTCGCGCGTATTCTTAATAATTTAATCACGATTCTTCGAGATTAGCAGACAAAAGAAAGCGAAGGAAAGTGTAAAAGTGAAAAGATGAGGAGGCCATCTGTATGTTAAATAATTATTGCTTCACTTTAAAGTTTCCAATAAAGGCCGCCTTCTTATTTAATTTTTTCGGGGAACAATAAGGCCTACAGTCCAGTGAGTCAGAACACATAAAAAATGTCACATTAAATTTTATTATTTGAAAAGTTTGGAACTTATGTGGGTATGAACTATAAAAAGTAGTACTAATGGCATTCGTAACAAGTTCAACCGCGAAGCTATTGAGCATAATTTTAATGTCAGTGAACGCTGTAGAATTTTCCATCACATAAAAATTCTTCATCTCTTATTTGTACGATGGAGGGTGGTTGGTGGATGTCATAGTGGAATGCTGAGGTTATTCAACCAGTCGACGCACAGTGGGTTATTTAGCGATTCTAGCTGGAAACAATTATTTCACGCATTCATAAAAGTCATACATTTTTTTTATGATCATAAACAATTAATGAACACGTTGAAAACTTGGCTAGCTGAAAGAAGCTATTTGTATTAGATAATAAGGAAATATTATTTTATGTGCGATTTATTGCTTTCGTTTATGTTTTTATTTTTTTAATATATTTTTCAGTAATATTCTTGAGAAATATTTACGTACTAGATATTTACTAAAAATTTAATTTAAAAAAATATATCATTAAGTTGGAATAGGTATTTTGGCCTCAAATCCAAAATTAAGTTATATCTGAAACAGGCAGCGCAGCCGTTCCTCTTGAGGTCTGAAGTTTTGTCTTTCGGTAATTAATAAGTAAACTCTGTATTGATGGAAATATTATTGACCAGATCAATATTTTTTTATTAGCATTGGCCCAAATCTTGTTTCCCGACTACCAATTTGTGGAAATGGTCAATTTACTGAAACAGGAGTTCAATATCCCAATAGTAGCTTCATTATTAAAACTGTGTCGTGGGAAGAGATTCTAAAAATAATTAATTCTCTAAAAAACACATCTTCTGCTGGAGTAGATGGGATAACTACCAAAATTTTGAAAACGCTATCTACAGAAATCGCATTGCCTCTAACGTATATAATAAATCTAAGTATTACTCAAGGACACTTCCCCTCAAACCTGAAACAAGGTATTGTTATTACTATACATTAAAGTGGGAACAAGACAGATATAAACAATTACAGACCAATAACTCTACTGACCAGTCTGCATAAAGTATTTGAAAAAGTTATCAGGTTAAATTTATTGTGAGTTCTAAACTGCTCTCAGAAAACCAATATGGATTTCAAGAAAATAAGAGTACCTCAGATAAACCTCGATAAAAGCAAAAAAAATATTTCAATATTCTAAAGCCTTTGTTACAATATCACACAGTAAATTAATAAAAAAAACTTGAAAAAATCGGCATTACGGGCAACGAACTTAATTTTTTAAAAGCTACCTTAATGGACGCCAGCAACAAGTGAAAATAAATAACATTTTTAGCAACTAGTGCTCAACTGACTACGGTATTCCACAATGAAGCATATTAGGACCGACTTTGTTCCTGTTGTATATTAATGACTTATGCAACCTTAATATTCAGGGGGGAAATTGTTAGCTTTGGTGATGACATCGTCTTACTTTTTGAAGCTAACACTTGGCTAGATGTTCTTAACAAAGCTAAAACGGATATTAGAATAGTTAAAAAAATGGTTAGATATAAATACGCTCATACTGAACACCGAGAAAACTAAATATGTCACATCAAGCATGAATATTACAGGTCAACCACATGATGATTTCTCTATTAAAATACATACATGTATGAATCCCAATGAATATAGTCCTCACCATTGATCCACACCTCAAATGGAATCTTCATACCTAAATCATCGGAAATAAAATAAGAAAAAACTATGCACTTTTTCAGACCCATATGAAACTTTCTCGACTTACAACACTTGAAAATGATTTATTTTGCGGTCTGTCAATTTATTATTGAGTATAGTATCATAGCATGGGGAGGTGTTACTTCATCTGCACTAAACCCAATCACCAAGGCACAGAAAACGATTAAAAAAATAATACTTAAGCTACCTTTAATTACAGACTCTAACTTAATCTTTAATATTTATATATAAATAAGTGGAAAAAAGTTACAAAGGTTTTTAATAAAAAAAAAAACATTTTAATATGGAATTCCACCATGAATTGACAGTTTCAAAATTAGAAATGATATTATATTATTTACTATTTTACTTTATAAACCACTGTACACTTACAATTATACATGTCTTTTAGTTATAGTTAAATTTAATTACAATAAAGATATTATCATTATTAACAGAATGTTCATAAGGATAACAGGCAAGTTTTTGTTCTTTAATTTTTTTGCACGATCAATATAAATTACAGCCCTTTTCTTTGGCCCCTTGTCGGTGGCATTGGTTTCTAGTAAGTTTTGTAGTATCTGTATACTCGTATATCTATAGTCAATATCTTTTTGCTTTTATGACATATCAAAACCCCTTTCATGCTTGTAGTCCTTGTTGGAGAATATGTAGTGGCTTCTAAGACATTGGCTCCATTTCTTTTTCCAGATGGTCAAATTGATCATTTCCGTTGTAAAAGAAATTTCCTCCAAAGAACGTTTTTCTTCCCTTGAAAAGATAAACAGCCCTCTGTCGACAATTCAGAGATGCCTCCCTTACAAGAGTTTTTTTTTAAAGAATTGGTTTGTAATGGCGCTGAAACTAGTTTTTTTTGTTTAAAACTAACACGCAATGAATAAAATGTGATCATAATAGTGTACGAAAGTGAAAGTTTTACCAAAAAGATTCACTCTCGTAGAAGAGAGTAGAAAATCTCAAAAAATTACCAACTTACGACCCTTAAAAACTAAACTTATTCAAACTAAATGCAACTGAAAAATGTTCGCGTTTATGTGCATACCTCCAGCTATATTTTCCATGGTGCAACAAAACTTTGAAACACATGCAATGCAGCTATCAGATGAGAGTGTAATGCCCCCCATCCACATAATGAGCTCGAGCCTGAGCCCGATAACGAGCCGAACCTGAGCCCCAATGCGACCGCGGAACAATTCGCTCATGCCCATTCGCTATACAAGTCCACAATCGGTTGTCAGACGTTCACGGACTATGGCGTGTGTCGGACGTCTCTACACAGGAATGCTAGACAAATAACCGGACTGATTTGAGGTTATTCTTATAGTCGTGAGAATAATATGATTATCTACAGTAATAGGATGACGCGAATGTGAATAGTAGAAGAAATCGGGGACATCCAAGAAAGACATGGCACAATCAAGTGAACCAAATACTTAAATCGGACCATGTGAGGAGTCAGAATAACAGGGTATATATGAGATGATGCATGGATGTAAATGAAGTAAGGGGAGTGTACCAAGACCGAGTTTTTTTTGGCAGTCTATCTTCTCTGCCTACCCCTACGCGGAAACGGCGTAATGGTTAGTTAGTTAATCTATTAATTAAAAATAATATGGTATATTTGCGGCACGTTCCAGAGTGGTAGATACTTTCAGTATCGCCCTGGTGAAAGACCACCATTCTGATTAGAAACGGTGCTTGAAATGGCTTAAGCCTTGTTTGTTGACCAGATCTGAATATCCAGGTACTCCCCTACCATCCTCTTCTCAGTCTCCTTCCCTTCTCCACTATTTTCGGCCTCACAACATTGAACATACCGCATTTGAGGATGCCATAGTCTTACTGGCTCCAGACAGTTGGGAGTAGTTAGGGCTGTTGTGCGGTAATCACATAAGAAAATAAAAATAAGATAAAGCCTTGGAAAAATATTTGTACAGTGCAGCGAGCTTGGGTTGATTTTTCACACGACAGCGCTATACAAATTATAAAAAATATAATTATATTATTTTAGACGAGTCATAGCTCCAAATGCAAAATTAATAAAAATTGTGATAATATTCGTTCACCTATTTAGTTTCGAGACTACGTTATTTAAATAAAGCAATGTACTAGACTTGAAACCGCCTCCACTCACATCCGACTTACCCACTGTTTTTAAAGAGAACACGTGGGAATGAATTGAATAATGGTCTTCATTAAAAAGGAAAGGATGGTCAAATGACCGACCTTTTCGACGTGGTGGCTTCAGTTAGTACTGGGCACACCGATCGTGTGGGGCGGCCGGAGTGCGGGCCGGTCTCGGGGCTCGGTGTTCATTCCACTGAACCGCGAGCCCTACACGGAGAATATTCGCCACTTCAATATATGAGCGGATGGGTTGGTGAACCCGTGCTGAAGAACTGATCCTTCGGATCGGTTCGCCTGCGGATGGGGTACATTACACACGCAGTTTGTAGCGGAGGCTGATTGAATATCGCCTGCCCTGTGTTTGAAAGCACCTACGTGTCGTGTTTCAATGTGAAATTCGTTTATTTTGAACACTTGGTATTATTTACGTACAATATAAGACTACGGAGCAACAATTATCTAACCTGTGTTTTTCGAATTAGATTCCTGCCATTTTTAATATATCTTATACTTTTTTGAATTTACCTTTTATCTTTAAACTTTTCACTCTGCACTGATGCCTCCACTGTTATTATTTTGTTTACTATTTTTCTTTCCCTATCATGAGTTTTGCTTTTTAGGTACGAACATTTTTCTTAATTTAGAACTCAAAAACATTTTGAGATATTCAGGCGAACTGAACTCGAAAACATTTTTATTATGTACTGTCCACCTCCCCTTTTAGGGAGTGGAAAATTAACCCCATCCCTGCAACCCAAGGCAGTCATCTACTTCTGAATGACCCTATCCGTATCCCCTGTGCACTTCCCGATGGAGCAAGCTTGGCGGTGACGGCCTTCCCGTCTCCCCGACTCAGTGGCACGCTCCCGGCCGCCCGGACCCCTCGATATCCCTAGGGTCTCAGGGTATTTTTTGCCCCCTCCCCAATCAAACTTTTCTTAAGGGATAATCCCGATGACTGGGGCAATGTCTAATGGGAAGGGTGGCGGGAACAAGAATCCACCTGGCACTGCTTCAGAAGGACTGCTCTGGTGTCCTGGCAACGGCTCGTCCTAAGTACTCTTAGTTAATCTATTTTATTTCTCTCTTTTACTGTTTCATGTTAGTATTCCTCCGCGTCTCACCATGTTCATCTATGGACTACACACGAGTAGATCAGAGTCACAATACTTACTAGAGCCACTTCTGTTGACCGTACGTATGTACTAACCACTCTGGGCTGTGGCATTTTAATAACCTCCTTCTAAGCTAATGCTATGCAGGGACACTTGAGGGTTTAGAATCATTTATAACATTAGCTTCGTTGAACCAAAAAATTAGAGTCTTTGACGTGCACCCTGAAGGAGTGGGAAAGTGGTAACCTCAACTGAACACCTGGTATTATTTACGTACAATACTGGACTACGGAGCAACAATTATCTAACCTGTGTTTTTAGAATTGTTTTCCAGTAGCTTCTTTAAATAGGTAAATATTTAAATAATGGTTTCTTCTGTGCGTCGGCTTGGTTCAGCAGAGATGTGCCTCCGGGAAACTGATGTCTTCTACGATGTGTTATGTTATTTGAATAACACAATTCAGTATCCTTTAGACCACAGTTCGAGTAAAGCTCGTGTTTTTTCATTACATTTTGGTCGATATTTTTATGAAAAAGACAGCATTTATAATATTGAAACGGTTCCATATGAGCCAATCGAATAAGTTGCAGCGTCGAATATGTCCAACATTTACATAATTTTTAAATGACATTTCGAGACTAAATCGTAGCGTTTGTCAAAACAGAAGTTTAGAAGCAGTTCGTTCAACAAAAAAATAATATGTGTTATAAGATCAGTTTTAAGGTTTCTTGCAGGCATTAAAGCAATTCGGATTTAGAGAATTGATTCTCCGTTTTTAGTAATTATCATATTATTGGAAATGATTGTTCACAAACGATATTAGTCTGGGGAAGTTTTAATCTGATAAGCCTCTGATAAATGTTTACTGAAACGGTAGATTATTGTGTAAGTTGTGTTGTAATTTCGTGGACTTTGTATTAAAGCGGTGTAGATTGAACATAAAATATCGTATTTAGGGATAACAAACGGCCGGCCACTAGAATTCGATTGAAACTTCTCATTGAAAAGTAAAACATAAGATAAACCCCTTCAGTTTACTTTGCGATTAGAAATGGAATGTTTTGACGTTTTTGTGGTTCGTTTTATGTAGATCTCATTATTTTATCTTAACATTTGTTTTACTTCAGAGTTTCATTGAGGCGGCAATGACGTGGGATGGTTGTGTTGCGATGGTATAATACTTTTTTATTACTATAAACCAAAAATACATAATTACATGCGGTATAGGAAAATACATTTATTAATAATTAATATATATACTAGCTGATGTGTATCCGGCCTTGCTCGGGTTTATATAAAGTTATGATGTTGTGAATTCTTGCTTGTCATTATGGTGCCATCATTGATTTGACAGCGAAAATAACCAACTCCAATTAAAGAAACATTCATTTGAATATTTTATTTCATTCCAAACGTTTATTTTTTCAAAATACATCTAAATCATAAAGTTCTTAAATAGGTGTTTTCCTACTGGTGTTTTCCATTTTGTAAATATTCTACTAAAAAAAACTACTTCTTTTGAATATGCAATCTGTGGCTAACCAGAGTGTTATATATATAATAATAATAATAATACTTGGACGATTTGTATAGCGCCGTTTTTGTGAAAAATCACCTCAAGGTCTAACCTAAATAAAATATGGCGGGGTTCAATGTTTTTCATATTAATTTTAAAACGTTATAGCAATATTTTATTTCATTCCAAACGTTTATTTTTTCAAAATACATCTAAATCATAAAGTTCTTAAGTAGGTGTTTTCCTACTGGTGTTTTCCATTTTGTAAATATTCTACAAAAAAAAACTACTTCTTTTGAATATGCAATCTGTGGCTAACCAGAGTGTTATATATATATATGGTCTAACCTAAATAAAATATGGCGGGGTTCAATGTTTTTCATATTAATTTTAAAACGTTATAGCAATATTTTATTTCATTCCAAACGTTTATTTTTTCAAAATACATCTAAATCATAAAGTTCTTAAGTAGGTGTTTTCCTACTGGTGTTTTCCATTTTGTAAATATTCTACTAAAAAAAACTACTTCTTTTGAATATGCAATCTGTGGCTAACCAGAGTGTTATATATATATATGGTCTAACCTAAATAAAATATGGCGGGGTTCAATGTTTTTCATATTAATTTTAAAACGTTATAGCAACAGTTTTACATATTGGATTTCATTCTAACTACTTTTTAAACCTTCCCAGCACTGATAAAAACAAACTATGCTATTTTAAGCGAAACCGGTAGAGTAATTTTCAGGACAAACAAACAAACTTACATTGATTTATATATATATATGCATAGATGTTATTAAAGTTAAACTGTTCACAATACAGTAATTAAGTAATATAGGCACAACTACTTTCTAATCCTTCCCGGCAGTAATAAAAACAAAATGTGCTATTTGCAGCAAAACCGGTCCAGTGATTTTCGAGAACATCGAGGACAAACAAACAAAGTTACATTGATTTTTATGTATGTAGATATTATATAAAATGTTGGTATAAACCACCTCACTAGGCTGAACCTGTTCCGAGGTAGTAGAAATTAAAAGAATTTTAATATCCTAAATTAAAAGGAGATAATATAAAAAAAAAAAAAAATATTTGAGGAAAAAGGTGAAAAATATAGCGTGAAGTTTGTTGTTATATTGCAGATGTCCTTATTGTCTGACTGCAGTAGATAATGCCTTTGTTGGCTATCCATATGTGAATTTTGTGTTTGAGATTTTCATTTTTTACCAGGTGAATATCTTTAATGTTTTTTCAATTAAATCAAAACATTTTAGTGCCAAATGATGGTAATGTCTTTGTCCATACGTGGTATTTATCTTTGGAGTAATTTTTTGATGTCTGTAATGTCTTTTTCCGTAATTGTGTTGTGCAGTATGATGGTTTTCTTTCTCTTTTTGTTAGTGTGTAGAGACAATTTTGATATATAGTTGCTGAATATTCAGTACATCGAAGTCCTTAAATAATTGTACTGTCGAGAAACCAAAAGTTTTTTTTGTAATAAGTTTAATTAAAGCTTTTTTCGCTTTGTCAAGAGGGTTCATATTATTTTTAGCAGCACCACACTAACCAAGCACAATGAAAATATATCGTTTTTACAATATTTTTACTTGTAACAATATTTTTACTTGTAACAATATTTTTACTTGTAACAATATTTTTACTTGTAACAATATTTTGACTTATAACAATATTTTTCAAACGTATGGTGGAAAGTCGAGGCGCCATAGCTTTGTTCCACGATGTGGTATGTGAATGTTTATTCCGATGTTATGTAGACATCAGATTGTAATTGATTACCACAAAAAAAAAACAAAAATATGCCATGTCGCGTTTCTTAGAAATTTCAGAATTCGTTTCGAGTCGGCGGCATAAAAAATGACCGACAAATTATAAGGAAGACTGAATTTACAATAATGAAGAGAAAGTCATACATATGCATTATGCACTTGTTGATATGCAGACGCATACAATCCAGTCTAGTCTAGTTATAGGTATGTATTCCCCATTGACGATTTGAACCGACACCACTATATTTGTTATAAAAAAATAAAATAAAAAATAAAACTATACCCATACCGTTGTAATAACTTCTTAATTCTCATGGAAGACGTATATAGTAAGAAAATAGGTTACTACGGAGCTTTTAGTGGTAGGGATGTATAGAAAAGCGTCCATTGGAATCTAAAATGAGTCGCGGTAGAATGTTATTTTAGGTATGTACATATTTTATGATATGTTATTGTTATTACATAGGTATGAGTGTTTCTAGAAATTTATCGTAAGACGTACCGTTGGCGCAATGCGATTGTGGCGCGTCGTGTTAAACATTTTGATAGTGAATAATTGTTTTAGTTAACTCAATTTAGTAGTTTGTTAAAACCGGCAAGACGATGTAAAGGTCGAATCATTTCGAAACCTTCAGACAAACCGTGACAAATTAATCTCTATTCCGCGAAACAATAGGTAAACCAATCTCACAAATTGATTATTAATGTAATTCTCTTATTTATTAGCAATTGTTTTTAGTCGATAGAGTAGTACAACAATAATTATGAAATGAATAATTGTTAACGATGATCCCGGTCCAAATTGCCAAGACTTAATAATACCAATTGACAAGAAGTACTGAGAAATTTAACAAAGGAGGTTTCAGAAACAAACTCCAAATCATTACTAACTGGCATTGTGCTAAAAATACCAACGAGTAATTCTTTTCTTCAATAAACTAATTTCGTGGAAATTGAAATAAAACAATAGCTGTGAAAGAACTAATAACTATTGAAATGTTTTTCGTCTACCGATATCGTTTACCATGAGAAGTTGATTTATTTTCACATAAGTCACAAAGTGATCGGTTTCTTTGAAAAATAACATTTTGAAGTATTTAAATCACTCAATTACAAAGTAGTAAGAACACGTTTTAGCGACTGTTTTAAACCATCTTATCTAAATTGTGCCATAAAATGTTTTGGTATTTCAGTCTAAGTAAATTTGTTCATATTTCCGGAAAAAGAGATCTCTTGAGGATTATCTTGGAACTAGGAATCTCATAAACCATTAACGGTTCTCAAAATAGCCTACTACATTAGTAAACTATTACGTCAATTCTCCAAATGGGTAGGAATAGAGGATGAGCCGCCACACAGATCAGTCTTAAATGGCGAGTGTTCAATTTGAGCGTGATACATTGCGGTTGGGGCGTGTCTTGATAACTGTATTTATTGTTTATCCTGTTAAAATAAATACACGCTATAGTGAACCAATATTTTTCACCATGTCGGAAGCTAGTTCTATAGCGGATGATCGTAATGTACCAAATGACAGCGGCACTACGGACGACGAGACCTTTGTTCCCATAAATGAATGTGTGCAGCAAAGCAAATGAGATAAGGCGATCCAATCTCATATGCGCTCGCTGTAAAACGGGACTACATGGAACACGGGAAAAAACTATTTTGAAGTGAAATAATTTTATATTTTTAAATATTTTTTGTAGTTGTAAATGTGTAGTTTTTTTAAAAAATTAGAACTATAATTTAAAATTGATTTATGTTTGTTCAAGTTATTGCATTATTATTGAATACCATACTTTTTTATTTAAAAAAACACAGAATATATGTAGCAATTTATATATATACTTGCAAAATAAGCATATTACTAAAACGGTTAAGGTAAACAACAGTAGAAGTCCTTCACAAAGAATTTTCCGTTTACTTTATTGTCCTTGATGTGCCACCTGCCACCTTTTCCTTACGATAAAAATACAGTCACGTGCTACATGAAAATTAAAATCCTTGGCTCCCACTTCAACTTTACTCGTGTATATTCGAATCTTTTAGTAAAAATCACACTTTTTTGCGAACAAAAACTATTCTGAGCAGAGCTTGTCAGTTTTCTTAAACAAGTAGTTTATCATGAAATGTGCATACGTGCATTTTGGCCTTGTGCTACATTTTATATGACCGTGGTCTAGAATTTTACAATTATTTTATATTAGTAATAAAAAATCCTCATTTTGTAGTTATGCTGTGAAGCCGAGGTGTGGCGACGTGTTTTTTTCTATTTGTGTGGTTTACCACAACGAAGTAAACACTATTTACAACATAACTATGCATCGTTTAAACCGCCTTTCATTATGTTTTGTTCACAACTAATTGAACAAAGAGACCAGGATAAATCACCTGGTGTAGAAAAACAATGTAAAAATACAGTTTTACATAAGCAATATACCAATGCAATAACAAACTTACCGCATATAGTGAAATTTCATCAAAGTTCGCATAAATCTTTATCTTTACAATGTTAATTATCTTATGCTCAATGGTATGACCAGATGTGTAATAAATCATTGGTGGAACTAAGTATTAATTGTTGTTGTATTTTTTTTTAATGTGAATACCGCACAAGAGTCCCAACTGCTCTCAACCGTCTGGAGTCAGTGAGAATATGGCATCCCCAATTGGGGAACGTTGCGAGGTTAATGATAGTGGGGAGAGGAAGGAGAAGGGGAAAAGGAAGGTGGGTAAATTTCTGGCTATTCAGATCTGGTCACCAAAAGCGGCTAAAAGCCATTTCAAGCATCGTTTCAATTCTGAATGGTGGTCTTTCACCAGGGCGATACTGAGAGTATATTCAACACTGAAAGGTGCGCAAATATACCATATATTATTTTTTAATTAATTAATTGTGAAACAACACAAATTAATTAAATAATATGTATTTGCGCACGCCGGGATTTGAACCCGCTATCTTCGGATTCGTAGTCGAAAGCCTCACCCCCCGACCATGGAGGCCGTCAAATTGTTAAGTCTGTTATTCTTAGAACTCCATTTGATTTATTTTTAATGTTATTATTAAGTTATTTTAGCCATTTTCAAAATCATAAACTCTTATTAAAAAGGAAATATGCCGAGTTTAGTGACAATTAGTAGTGGACAGTTTAGTGAGCCGGATCACTAAATCAGCTCTTTGTAGTGTACGGGTTCGCTGATCCGGCTCATTTGAACGACGGTTCGCGTTCCCCCGCACCATGCCCTTGCCCACCTAAAGACGTCCTTAAGACGCTCTTACACGATTTTATTTTCGTCCAGTTTTCATGTAGATTGTCTTTACAGAGAGCTGATTTAGTGATCCGGCTCACTAAACCGAGCCGCTTCGCCCACCACTAGTGACAATATCTATTTGCCTGAAAGTCCAGCAAAGAAAGTGGTTCACGATTTTTATTAACTTTATATTTCAATCATATTGGACTTTTGCCAGAATGATTCAATTATTGAAACGCCTGACATTGAATGAATTTTTTTGCTTTTGAAGAAAGGTGTGATCAGTCAGCATGGGGAATGGGGCGATTTAATTATGAGAAAACATTTTCTGTAATCCTCCTTAAACCACTCACAGAGCTGACGTAGAATGACTTTAGTCGTCTTCTTTGGAGAAAAAAAAAACTAAAAATATTTTACATTAAATTATTTAATACATCATAAATATAGGGTTTAAGGTTTGTATTATTGACGATAAGATTTATTTTTAAAATCAAAACTTTTTTTTTGGCAAAACATTTCTTATTCAGATCTTATTTCCAAGTTGAAAAAGCAATCTCCGTTCCCCTAAAAACACGTAACAAAAATAATTGAAAACTTTTCGCTTATAATAATACCAAGTGGAAAGTTTTTGTTTTTTTTTTGTAAATACAAAAATAAAGCCAATAATAAATATAAAATATAAAACAATTATCTTACTCGTACAAATAGATAAGGAATTTATACTCTCATTTATTCAGTAATCCGTTGAAAAAATGTTATAATTGCCATTTTAAAATATTCAATACACAATTCCGCGGAGCAAATAATATATAGAGATGTCCTAACACGCAGGAGGAAGAAACCAAAATAAGGGGAGCTAGGTGTACACTCAATTTAAGTATCGGCCGCACGTTGATTAGAGATGGAACCGATAAATGTAATCGATATTGCTTGGGTTGTATAGTACAAAATATCCATAACCATCATTCTCCTTCTCATAACCATCATCTTCTTCTTCTTCTATCTTCAATCTGTCTTCAATAATATAAAGAAGAATGTCCCGTGCGAGTAGCGCGTGTTTGTTTTGAATAAAAATTTTAAGTTTTATTCTGAGCTTGATTAAATTTTGCACACTTGACATTCGAAACAAGAGGAAGTTCTACATTATATTTCAATAAACCACCCCATCCCCCTTTCCCACCCCTTAAATAATTTTTTGTTACTTCTTGATGAAATTTTGCACACTTGACGTTCAAAATAAGAGGAAAACTACTGGGTAGGGGTAGGGCTAGGGGTCAGGGTTAGGGTTATTGGTGGAGAAGCGGTTGGGGTAGGAGTAGGAGTACTGGTATGGAAGGATTAGGAGTAGGAGTAGGAGGAGGGGTAGGGGTAACTTATCACAACTTTAAAACTTTCCTTAAAAAAATTCATAACGGCGAGCAACGCCGGATATTTCAGCTAGTATTATATAATTATCCAATAATTCTTTATTTTTATCAGTGGTCGAGGTTCAGTGTGACAATAAAATCATTTCCAAAATATGCAAAAGTCACAGAAAAAAGCATTGAAGTATAATAGTACATATTTCCGTCAGTTCATACCATAGTATAATCAATTCTTTTGAAGCAAATTGTTTTCAGCAAATTGAAAATGGGGTGGAAACTTTTTATTTAAATTTAAATAATATACGTACTAATGCGTATATGTATGTTAATGTATTTTTAAGTTGGTGACTTGTATTTTTTATTACCTTTTGCTTTATTTTTATGGTTCGCTTTTCTTAGGGTAGGCACAGCTTTTCAGCTTTGCCTAAGGAATACGAATCATTAAAGAAAATACAGAATTTTTAAACAAAAAGTTTTTTTTTTTAATTTGTGTATATTTTAAATGTCACAATCGTTCATATTGATGAATTGTTTCTATATGACAAATTTACAATTTTTAGTGAAAGAATAAATCGGATTTTTAAAAATATTTCATTAACAATTCATACACACACTTGAAAAACTACACACAGCCTACCTTTGATCATAAATCAATGCACGCCACTACCTAAGCAGACAAATATAAAATATCGATAAGAGTTTCTTGCAATACTTACTAATTTAACTGTCGTAAGTCAGATGGAATGGCGATATACGATATAAAACAGTTAAAGAGCGCGCGCCCATAATTGTGATGTTTGGCTGTCTAGATCTAATTGTCAAAAGGCATATAATAAAGAAGAAAACCTCTGATGCGATGTTGGCGTGTTTCATTATCCAAAAGTCTGGCCATTTGGGCCTTAAAATTCTAATACAAAATAATTTCATTTCGATTAAATGGAATGGCAATATGTAAGAGAGATAGGGCGCTGTATTTGCTGTATTTTCATTGGCTCTCGCGGAGCTAGAACCAATAGACACTAAGTCGAAGGCACACCGGCTTCCATTTATATCTATCTGGATTGTACTTCTAGTGGTATTCTATGTCAAAAGGTGTTATGTCGTTTGGTGATATTTATTTTCATTCAAATCAACATGGAAGTCATTTATGTTGTTTTGTTCATTAGTTAGAAGTCCACTGGAGTATGCTTCCACTATATAAAATCCTCAATATAAGATATACATAGATTTAGTAGAAAGTAAACATAATACATTTTTGAAACATTTACTCCACAAATACGACAAAATTACAAATGATATGTGACTTTACAAAAAAGACGTGCTTTATCAGATCTATTGCTTCTACATAAACTGCTAAATAATGAAATTGATAGTCCCGAACTGCTATCCCTCGTTGGTTTAAATGTTCCAAAGAGGCGTATCAGGCACACTAAGCTTTTTCTCGTAGAAGCTAAGAACACTAACGCAGCAAAGAACTCACCAAGTACCGGTTACGGTAAAATAAAATGAAAGTGGAAATAAGTTTTATATTTGTTTTACTATATTATTGTAATGGAATTCCACCATGAATTCTCAGTTTCAAAAATAGAAATATTAATAGATTTAGACATTTTTCATAATTCTCTGCTAACATAGAAACAAAATAATTCAATTTTCTTAGCGTGATATAAATTTCTTTCAAACTGCACTTATTTTTTCTTGAAATTTTTATACATAGACAATATCAATTCTTGATTTCATAACTTCTCTACGCTTCTCCACATCATCACTTATATATGTTATAGTATTAATCACACATTCATTAGTTAGGAAGCATTCTAACTAACCCCAGACAAAATTAATAAAATATTGTATGAACATACATAATAGTACTTTAACAATGTAAATTTTAATGTACCTACTTTATCATTTGTATTAACATGTACCGTGTATGTCAGAGTAAATAAATAAAATGGTGTGTATTATATTTTCAGTGTTTTGCACTTACTGAAAGAACATGTTTACATAAAATAACATATAAAAATATGTTTATTATCTCACATTGGAAGCAGACAGGAAAACCAACATTCCCTGCGGCAATAAAACTAGAAAAAAGGATTTGAAGGCTTTCATCACTCAGTTTAAAAAAATGTATTGCTAACGGCAGTCGTAGCAAAGGGGTAAAAGCTTTTTTCTCACTGTTGGTGGTTCTGGTTGGGATTCCTAACGAACTCTAAAACACAAGTAGGTAGGCATATTTGCAACATCTATAAAAGCGTAATATATATTTAGGTGGAAGCAACATACATGTACAAGAATTTCTCGATCCGGGCATTGTGTTTGTCACATACACCGGGGGTCGGCAGACCGCAGTTCACGAGCCGCATGCAGATTTCGTCATTTGCGGCTCATCAACTTCAGCTCACCTCGATTTAATACAATGTAATAATATTCACTTTCATGGAAAGCGATCACTTTGTGGTTTGACATATTTATTAAATTATTTTTTCTTTAATTTTAATTGCACCATTCAGAAAAAAACTAAAAATACGTGTTACTAATGTTAACAATTCAGGTATGTGAAAAAATCTTTGGGTTAACAGAACTAAAAATATCAGGGGAATAAAAATATTCAATTCAAAGATTCGTTAATAAATTATTGGAAAAAATAAGATTTGTTAATAATAACTTTATATAAATCAAAATACACGTGCAAAAGTACACTGAAAACTTTTTTATTATTATAAAAATAAATTAAAAAAAACTGTGAAAAACAAATAAACAACAACAATGGTAAAAATAACTTTAAACTAAATAAATACCACCCCCCACCTCTTATACACACAAGCACAGCATTTTATGGGGGCACATAGAGGGCTCTCAGAAGATGGGCGTACTGTACAGAGCCCGTAGATACTTCAACAGTACACAACTGCTGACCCCGTACAAATCGCAAATGCGCCCCACTATAGAATTCGGGAGCCACCTGTGGTCGGGAGGCCCAAAATATCTTTAAAATACCCTTGAATCTTTGCAGACAGTCCATATTATTAAACGGATTGCAATCTTTGGCGCACAGACGTCAGGTTGGAATGCTGTTATTGTTCTATCAGTATTTTAATGGAAGATGTTCTGAGGAATTAGAGTCATTGATCCCTTCGGCACCGGTGCACATTCGGGAAACACGCCAAATGCGCGCCCAACATTTATACGCGGTTGACATTTGTCACATGAGAACAGGTCGCTTCTACGACTCGTTCTTATGTTCAACAGCTCGGCTGTGGAATGATCTGCCGGCATCTGTGTTTCCTCCATCCTACAACATGGGTCTCTTCAAGACCCAAGTTCACTCCTTACAATCCTCTACAAGACCCCCACACAGCATCCCCAAAGATGATATAGGCCTTGAGGGAAATTATTTTCCTCAGAGTCTCCCGTGTGGAGTTACCGTTAAAAAAATCGTTTTATAGAAAATGACACCACTAAGTGATTTTGCATTTATTGAAGAAAAAAAATCTGTTTATATAATACATGTATATCAGATTTTCGAATTATGAGACAGACTTATTCCAAAGCGAATTAATGTACGAGTACTTAGTAAATTATCAGAGGAAATTCAATACGAAGAAAATAAATAAAATAAAATTAATTTTACAAAAAATTGTCATTAATTTTTACTAAGAGAATATGTTCAACTGCTTGGCTGTGGAATGATCTGCCGAACTTTGTGTTTTCTCTCTCCTCCAACATGGGTCTTAAGACCCAGGTTCACTCCTTCTTATTCTCTAAAAGACCCTCCATACAGCATCCCCAAAGATGACATAGTGTGGGATTACTGTAAAAAAATAATCAGTAAATTAAAAAATAGCTACAAAAGTACATATATATTATAAGAATGAATTATTACAATGATAATATTTTTTATATAATTATATACTCGTATACATAAGATAGCTTACAATCATGCCTAAAATTGAAAACAACTAGTTACTTCCCTGACAGAGCAAAGCTTTCGAAAGTGACGCAAGGTCACCCTTCTAAGTAATAGATTTTACAAAGTTCAAGAAGTATTTTACGAGTATTAAATTAACCCTGGACACGCCTGGTGTCTTTGAACGCCCGAACTTCTGCAAAACGTAGGTAATTATCTTCTCGTTTACAAACCGTCCATATTATAAACCTACCTTCTAAAACATATCTAGTAACGAAATAATTTATATATTTTTTAATATATCGAAATGTACGTGGAGGCGGTTGCTCGTCCCACGCGACTAACCTCGTTACGACGGCGGGTAACCTTTTGCTTCAAAATTTAGATGGATAGATATATAGATAGCTTATTAACATTCTATAACATTTTAAAATTGTGTTCATTATATTTTTGACATTTGTAAGTTTCACGTATAATGTTATATTAGTGGAATTAAATGAAAAAGTTGTTCCCTACCTATGCTACCTTGGGCCATGTTATAACAAATAGTCCATTCCGTTTCGTGGTAAAATCAAATAAAATAATCTATTCTCTGAACATAATAACATATGTGTAGTACACTATTTAATATATATAATTATTAAAATTAATAATATACCTTTAGTTAAAAAAAAGGTGATTTATATGGTAAAATTAAAAACAAGAACTCTCATTTCAGTTCCATTACAGTCCAATATAAAAACAACACAGAAAAAAACTCAAACAACGTAGGAATTAATCATTTCATTTTTTTTTCGAATAGACTAAATCATATCTACTTGATGATATGCATGATGCTTTCAGCTGCCGAGAGATCACTCATTAAAGGGTGTTTTAAAAAATCTGATATTGAATAAATTTCTTGTGTTTTTAGTTGGGGATGTAGCCTATTGTATATGAAGGGACCAAGGAAAATATGCGATCTTTGTGTCCATGCAGTACGAGTGGAGGGTATTCGCAGAAGACCCATTATTGCGATTCTGGAACTGCGTCCGTGTAAGAAAAAAATGATTAGATTGGGTCGTTCTCTAAATTATTTCAGTAAATAGTAAATAAATAAATGACGGACCGAGAGGTATTATTTTAAGCATACTATATGTGATAAGGTCTTAGACAATATTTTTTTAATTCAATTTTAGCTACTCCTTCAAGCGGTAGACATATCCATATTTTTAAAGGTGATTTTTTTATTTAATCTCGACCAAATTTATTCTATAGAAATTTGTTTGATGTACATTTTGAAAGGACGTTTTACTGTAAATTTTTTTGAAGTACTAATCATTATATTAGTCATTTTAGATAAAACACGCCCTCCGTGACCTAATATTCTTTTAAATGAGCAATAACTTCTTAAGAAATGGAAAAAAAAAACAAAAAGTACCCCGTAAAATTTCAAGTGACTACTAATCAAGTACCATAAAACAAAACGAAAATATTAATGGGTACCAGACAAAGCAAGACCACAGAACCGGGATCTGTCTTGAGGTATTTGTGGCTGGAATAAGGATTGATAGCCGAAAATATATATAAAACAAGGAATATCCTTCAGAAGCGATACCAAAATTTTTGGCCGAAACCGAAACTTGTTTATTGGCTGCAAAAAAAAACATGAAAAATCGATCGGTCACTACATATTATATTCCATTCTACTAAGCAACCTTCGGCTGTATTGTTAATTTTAGTTGTAAATAAAAAAATAACTTGATTTCATATCGTTTTTCTGTCATTCAAATTTATATAGATACGGTGGAAATTAATATCGCGGCTCTATGAAAATGTTGAAATTCTGTTGAACTTAATATTTTCCTATTCTCACTAGAAATTCTGCCGACTCCTGACATATACCAGTCCTCTTGGGTAGCGGGATGTGTTACGCCGAAATCCTCCGAGGCAAGGAAGATAGAATATATCTGGGAATGTATTCATCCATTTAGTATTAGATCAAGTACCTATTTCATGTACAATAAATTGAAACAAGCCTTTAAGGCTTTCATTGTTTCTACGATAAAATACAAGACACGCTTTGGATAACGATACATTTTTGATTCCTAATGCGAATCACTCATTATAAATATATTCAGATTTAAAGGGAATATCGCGAATTTCGAAATAAATCAAATGAACTCGTTTGCGAGGCCAACGCGCAATACTATCAACGATCTTCATTTCCATTCCGCCACTATTTGCAAACTAAACCCAGGCGTCTAGTGACTTATGATTATTTCGTAAAGGTTCGGCGCGGGGAATTGAACCCTTGAACTTTTGGTCTGGAGGATTATGCCCTATCATCAATAAGCTAATCGTGGTAGGTATCCATCTAACCCTGGATAACACCCTTTGAACCGCTTGGGACCCTACGGATTTATAAAAAGGGAAATTTTCTAAATTCTGTTCAATTCAAATATGCATTGATATATCTGAATAAAGAAAAAGGTTTATTTGCAAGGTTTCTCCACGTTTTAAAGATGAAACATTTTACGTTTATCGTGTTCCTATTTCCTCACTCATTGGGTTGTGCTCTACGTACACAATTCTATTTTTTAATTTATTCTACAGCAAAAGACAAAGAGGAAGTAATGCAAAATAATTATTCAGAATAACTTGAAAAAATTCGAGGTCGTCTCAGCATCAGCAGCAGGCATTAAGGTTAAAAGAAACGTGATACGCGCTCACAGATGGCGCTATATAAAATATTTTAGAAAAAAAATACTTTTAGCACTAAATGCTTTTAAATATTGAGAGATATTTTTTTGGCAGGTGTGGATACGGAATATAAAATAGAATAATTTATTAATGTATTTTAAAAGATAAAGTCCTTCAAGAAAATTATAAAAATACCGCATGGGTATGTTAGTTTTACGGTAATAATTTCTATTTTTATAAGCTTATGGAAGGACCCTTAAGGAGCTTTAAATATACAGTAAAAATTTATTAAATATCATCATATTCCATGTGTATACATGCCAACACAATTCAATTCAATATTTAAAAGCATTACGTGATAAAAGCGTTTTTTTATAAAATATTTCAATTAGCTCCATCTGTGGGCGCGGATTACGTTTCGTTTTAAGACATATTTATTTTGTAACAATTATTTTTATAAACAATAATTATTACCCTGAAACACTCATCCAAATTGAAAAAAACCTTCCGAGAAAAGATAAATGTCGCCGACAGGACTCGAACCTGCACCCTTCTGATTGCCGGTCAGATCTTTTCTCGGAAGGTTTATTTCAATTTGGATGAGTGTTTCAGGCTAATAATTATTGTTTATAAAAATAATTGTTACCCTTTGCGCTATGCACAAAAATCTGGTCTTAAAAACTTTAGTTTATCAATTAATATTTATTTTGTGCTTGAAAAGAATGGAAATGAAGTCATATTTTATGAATATGGTAATCAATTTATACAAAAAAAAATTAAGTAACTTCGGCTTATGGGATATTGATTGTTTAGGCTGATTTGCTTGTTGCTGCTGAGCACAGTACCAATTATTGAGAAAGACAAATAAAAACAATAAAAGGCAAGCAATAAAATATTCTTGCTGACTGTCCCGCTAACTTTAAGCCTTTAAGTCGAGGGTTCCGCGGTTCGATCGCAATCGACCGGTCGATCAAGCCATATTTACGATTGTGAACATTGAATATAATGCTAAATAATTTCCATAAAATTTTGAACACGAATGAAAACAATATTGTCCCAAGTATAGCTCAAACTTTTGGCTTTTTAAATGAAAAACTAAAAAAAGAACAATAACAGAAAATTTTAAAAGTTTTTTATTGGATATCGATCGTTATGAAAATTAAGGAAAAGGTCGATCTCAACCCCAAAACAGTTGGTAACCGGCAATGAATATTTATTTAAAAAACGAACTGTATACGGAAAAAACAAATTTACTTACCAAAACATATTTTTTAAACATATACAGCAAACTCCGGTCCTTCAAGTTTGAGGAAAATATTGTGTGGTTAGACAGATACAAATAAAAAGGAAAACACATCACTCCCACGAGCGCAGGTACTCAGATACGGTATGAATATATTTAAATCGACGCTCAATTGACTCATCGATTCGGCATTTTATCCTCCGTCCTCATGTAACATTAAATGACCCGCACATGATCCAACTACCATTCAAAACGGATGCCATAGATCTCCGTTCAGACCATAAAATTTTATTGCAGTCGCATGGAAAAAACTGGACCATGGAACTTAATCTTATGAGAAATTTCACCCTAGGGATGTGGAAACTTATAATCCCATAGGCGTGTCATAAACCCTCTCAATCCGTAGGAATCCAAAGAAATGCGGATACATTTTTCCAAGGAGCTGATTTACTAAAGCTATTTTAGTGTTAGGAAAAACGAACACTGTTTTTAAAGAAAACTTAATTCACATTCGATGGCTTTTAGCTTATTTGTATTTCATCTGTCCACAAATAACGTTAATATAAAAAGTTTGTCTTTTTCGCTTTTTTAAGAGTTTTTTTTAATTTAATTTTTTTATTTTTTCCACTAAAATAAGGTTTCAAATGATTTTGTTCCTAACGAACCGATACGTTGACATTGGATAACTACATTATTTTGTTAAAAAAAAATTAGAGACAAAAAACATTTTCGGTGTTGATATTTTGACAAAATATAAATCAAAATTTGTACAAACTAAGTACAAAAGTGATCATCAAAATTTTAATTATACACACGTATTAAAGACACTCAAAGCTGTTATTATCTCGTGATTACCACACCGAAAATAATAAATAGAGATGCCCTAACACGCAAGGGTAAGAAATCAATATAAGAGGGGCGGGGTGAGAGCTAAGCGTGCTGTCAATATAAGTAAAATAGCTAATAAGTAAAAAGGTTCGGCTTGTTTACAAAAATCTAATGTTTTGTGAGAGTATTTAGTTTGACTCTTTTTATGAATGTTTTGTAATTTGCTTACCGCAGTCAAAATTATGCGAAACAATCGTGGACGGCGGTGAACTAGGCTGGTAGAAAATGGGTGTCCGGTTGCCAAAATCGTAGGTACTAGGGCAAGTCTATCATTTCTGACGTCAGTGCGTGATTACGGAATACCTAGTTTTTTGGACATGTATGCGTGTTTTGTAATCGTTTGAAAGGAAATTATTGTACGTAGAACACAATCTTGCAAGGCAAGAATACTGAAATGTAATTATGTTGCGATGGTCCACTGTGAAAAGGCTACAAGCACGCATGGAGCATGTAGATACTAATAATCGATTGAAATTTAATGCCTCAGGATTATAAGAGTATAAGTTTTTATAAATGTACGAGTATATGGATCTATGCGCACACAATATATTGATTATTTTAAACTTATAAAGTCGCTATAATTTTCGATTTTGATAAAAAGTTTTTAATACAAATCTAAAAACAAAATGAAATGTTAGTCTTTATTCAACGGAAACTGAGATGATGTATTTCTTATAATATATTCTGAATCATCTATCAGAGAGAATACTTTCCGTTCGCTAAGTACTCAATATTGGACACTTCATCAATCAATCATCAATTTAAATGTGTATTTTTCTATGCAGGGTAATACATCAAGAGTTTAACCCTTCCCGTGCGGTGCTCCCCAAGTCCAATCCCTCGAGCTCCAGTGCTGTACACTCAGTGTACAGGGTACACATTTATTATGTTGTAACTTTAATTTAAGTTAGACCAAAAAGAACATTTATTGCTTATGCAGATCATTTTATTAATAGTAAATTATGTATATAAGTAAAATATTGCGTATACGTGCTGAAAAGGAAGAAACAACAACGGCTACTATGGTAGTAAGTAGTAACTGTAACTCACGACTGCACATCGTGTAAAAAAATGTATCTAAAAATTCTGTAATTTTTTATCAGCAATTTAAATTTTTAATAATCACATTCTTATTAAAAAAAAAATCTTCTACCATAAATTTTGATTATCAAGGCAAGCTAAACAGGTTAAACTAACTTTCCTTAGTAATGGAGAACGTTTTTCGCTTTGCGTTAAAATTTTATCCAAGAAAACGTTTCATTAACCTGATTAGGGAAACAGCTATTTGCATCGAATGGCGGGAAAACTCATATTACAAAATGCACTCCCCGCGAAATTGCGTACTGGGGAAGTAGGTAAGTACTTTAAGCACAGTGAACCGCATTCATGCTTGTGGCATTTTAGCATGCTAGAAATCGCTCGTGCCGCAGGGAAGCACGCTATGTCAAGGTAAACTGGATAAGTACTCCCGAAGAATGCTGTAAACAGAAGACTACTCCAGAATTAACTGTTAGATGAGTATTTGCGCGTAGAACACAATGTCACCTTTTGAATCTGATAAATGTCATTTCATTTTTTGAGGAATGTTGTGATGTTGAAAGATATACTACTAGATGAGAAAAGACAGGTTGGGACGTAAATAAAGATGTGGCAGATAAAAAAATGTTTTACAGCTAAAGCCGTTTCTAGGAATACTGTTTAGATTCCGATTTTCAGTATCTTACCAATTCGATATGCTCTCAGTATTTGCATGTTACCTAATTATAAATATAAATAATTATGGAAGGGAACATTGAGCTTGTGCAAAATAATAAGTGTTAGAATAATAAGACAATGTATGTGTTGAATTCCGTAATACGAATTAATGTTGAAATGGAAGGTTTCCGCAAAGTTTTTAAATAAAAAATAATAACAATGACCTTGTTAGTTAATATTTGCAAGGAATATGTATGTAATACTTGTAAATCTATTAAAAATAAATAAAATAATCAGACTGTGATTGTTAATACAATAATAGTTGCTAAAAAGTCAACAATTTGAAGCATAAAGTCCTTAACTACTATAATACTGTGGCGGTGGTCATTGGTGTTTGTGGAGAAGGTCCTTATCCATGGGATTGTGCCGATGATCGGTGTGTTTGCGAAGGTCCATGAGGTTGTGCTATTGGTCAGAGGTCGAGGTGGCAGAATGTGAGGTGAGTCATGTTGAGGGTCGTGAAACTGGTGCGCTGTTGGTGGATCGATTCTGAGCAGTGGTGAGCCTCCACAGCAGTGAGATGATGGTGGGCCTGGACATGTTCGGAGTAGGCTAGTTGCTATTAACTGAACGATTGTAGCTGGAGCTGGTTGCTGGATGCTGTTGTGTGTTAATGCGAAAGCTGTTTGGGGTTTCCTAAGTTACGGTGCATTGTTTCAAGGGGAACGTCGTAAATTACGACTTTGGTTGTCCTAGAATTGTCTGAAAATTACTCCTAGGAGTATCGACCAAAGTACCATACTAGAAGGAGCTGCAAAAACACTGTGAATTATTTAATTTTGTTGTATGTGAAGTAATGGGCTCGATCTGTGGGTGCCAGAGGCCTACCCCGCTGTGCCACGGATGTCGTGAACCACTGCTCACTCAGTATACTGTGAAAATGAATTATCTTGCTACTTCGTTATCTTAGACGTCATCTTCATCAGTTTCAATCATAGATAATATAAACTAAGGGAGACACGGTCGCGTGCCAACAGTTACCGAGGTACGATCAAACTGCACGGACTATCAAAGCGGCGGAGCTAATGGGAGTTATGCGCAGGGCGCAACTGTGCGTAGATGCCATTTGCAGTAAAATAGGTGGACGATGTTGGTGACTTTTAGGCGCCCGCGGTTTAATAGTAATAATGGTTCATGACCTATCTCCCCTGTTTCTATGGTTCTTGATACATTGTAATATCAAACTTCACGTTCATCGGTTTCAATAATGAATGACAGTAATTATTACATGTCAACAAATTTATTTAAAAATCAGAGTATGCTGTTATCACGCTCACATGGATGTGACCTAAGGATGAATAAATAGCGCACACGTTTTAAGGACACGATGTTTGCGGGTGGTAAACGTGGCCCTATTTGCATTCAAATCCATAGAGCGGTTTTTCTTTCCAAGAAATGTGAGGTTCTTTTATGGTAGCATTATCATTCTGGGAGTAAGCTTCTAGCTGGGGAATAATAAGATGGCAGGTTTTAAAACCTATTTCACGTCCATATGTGCGTCTATAAACGGGGAATCCCTCCTCGAGAGACTATTTTATTATTCTCGTTGAAAGACAAACGCCGTCATCGGGCCCGAAAGGATATTCATATTTCGGAACCTAATAATTGAATCTGCGTTTTTATGAGCGTGAACGCATTTCATATCTTCAAGATGGAAGATTATAAGTTTGCATCGTAAAAATATTATTGGTTCGTTATGTTGTAAAATATGAAAACAATGTTACCTATTATCTTTATTCATTTATGCCAAGTACCTAGTCATCAATTACCTACTTATTATGTAGTAACCTTGTTAAGTTCATATTATGTTTACGAGCTTTTATAGCTATTTCATTATATTGCCTAACTAATTTCGTCACCTTCAGTTTTTATTTTCTTACTAGCTTTAGGCCTCGGTCGGGTACAATAATTAATTTGACAGCGAAAGTAACTAACTCCAAATAAAGAAGCATTCATTTAAATATTTTATTTCATTCCAAGCGTTTATTTTTTCAATATATATCTAAATCATAAAGTTCTTAAGTAGGTACCTACTCGTGTTTTTCATTTTGAAAATATTCTACCAAAAAAAAACTTCTTCTTTTGAATATGCAATCTGTGGCTAACCAGAGTGTTATATTTATGGGCTAACGTAAATAAAACACGGCGGGTTCAATGTTTTTCATACTAATTTTAAAACGTTATATCGACAGTTTTACACATTGGATTTCATTCAAACTACTTTATAAACCTTCCCGGCAATAATAAAAACAAACTGTGCTATTTTCAGCGAAACCGGTCCAGTGATTTTCGAGAACATCGAGGACAAAAAAACAAACTAACATTGATTTTTATATATACAGATTATTATTTTTATTATTATTATGAACCATAAAAATTCATACTTACATGCATTCTTTAGTAAATTTTACAGTAAGTGTAAGAAAATACATATAGAAATAATTATCTCTACATACATAAATATAAAATACAAAGAAGTAAAGATTTGGAATAAACCACCTGAGGCTGAGCCTGTTCCGAAGCGGTATAAAATAAAATAATTTTAATATCCTAATTTATAAGACGAGCTTAAAAGAACCGATGAGGTAAAGGGTGAAAAATATTGCGTGAAATTTGTTGTTATTTTGTAGAAGTTTTATGAAATGAGAAAAAGAGTGAAAAATATACACGTGTAGTTTGTTGCAGACGTTCTTAGTATCTGGCCACAGTACATAATGCCTTTGTTGGCTATCCACGTGTGAATTTTGTGTTTGATATTTTCTTTTTGTTACCACGTGAATATCGTTGACGTATAGTTAATGTAGATTTATCAATAATTTGTTTGTATTTCATCTTCGATGATTGTCATATCTATTTAGATGATTTTGTAGGTCAGGTCTTCTGTGCTTATAGTTAATACTTTCGTGTTTAACTTGTCATTAAAATTTTCAGCATTTTCGTCATACATTTTAACGTCCTGTATGCAGTTGTTACGTTGAAGCATGTGCATAGACGTTACTACCAACGGTCTTGGTTTTTGGGGTGCAATCTTTCCCGGCTGTCTATAGATGATTTCAATGTTGATTTTGTCTTTATCTACGTGGAGAACATTCTTGATGTTCGTCATGATAACCTGGAGATTTTTTTCTTTGTTTGCCGGTATGCCTCTGATTGAAATATTAAAGTTTTTTGCAGATCTTTCCCATTCTTCAATTTTAATTTCTTAGTGTAATCATTTTATCTTCTAGTTCGAATTTTTTGTTGTGTTCTTTCACATCCCTGGCATTTATTTTCAAGTTCCTGCATTTTTTAAAATATATCATCGTATTTTTTATAGTTTCACCTGTGTCATTCAGTTATTTTTAGTTACAGCCATTAATTCCGTGTATTATAAATGATGACAATGTTTTGAACAAGACTTGTCCGAATTCTAATGATAAATAAAATATCAAAAGTAAGTATATCGAAATGCCTATTCATTTATTTCAACACCGAATTGCAAGAAGTCAATTAATAGACTTATTGAATTTTGAAATAAAAATTAAACTAGATGCTTGTATAAATAGTAAACAACTAATGTAATTCATGTAAGAAGATAATATTAACATAACCTAAATGAAACATGAAACCCTTGAAAGGTTTGTAACGGCTAAATCCCTCAATAGATGGCGTCGAGACAAAGCCGTTACAAGCCTTTCTCATACTAATAAAGTTGGTTGTTTACAGGTGAAATATAATAAAAACAGTAATTATTGAATGAAACACTAGTATATATTGATTAACTTGGTGGGTTTGCGATAAGCCGACGTAGCTCAACGGTAGAGCATCTGACCGGCAATCAGAAGGGTGCAGGTTCGAGTCCTGTCGGCGACATTTATCTTTTCTCGGAAAGTTTTTTCAATTTGGATGAGTGTTTCAGGCTGATAATTATTGTTTATAAAAATAATTGTCATCCTTTATTTTGTTGTCCCGGAAAGACAGAGGTCCTGGATTCGAGTCCCAGATGCGATTGATATGTTTTTATTTTTATTTTCTTTTGGTTTTTTCGATTTCATGTTTCATTTAGGTTATGTTAATTTTATCTTCTTCAATGATTAAATATTACAATGAGGTTTTCAAAATTCAATAAAATAATATTAAATTAATGTAATTCAGTTTTTGTACTAAATTAAAAACTTGTTAAAATATTCACACAGGATAGACTGAAAAAGTGTTTTATGTATCGACATGTTGAATTTAAAGGATGAACACAGTGAACATGGACCACGATGCATGCTTTTTACATAATTTGTGTTTGTAGAGTTGTCAACGTATTCATGTCATGCATGTAATTTCTTCCAGATGAAAACAAGCGAGGCAAATCATTTTAAAGAGGGCACGTTTGAATTTATTTATGCACACCGATAGTGGTTCAACTTAGTTCGAAATAGTTTGGAACACCCGTTCGCAGTCCCATCTTAACCCGCAGTAGTCTTACGATACAGTATACCACTACACCAGCAAGAATCTATTTAAAATGATTCTACTGTACCTACTTATCTAACGAGCAATGATCTTTTCGAAATTTTTGTCATAAAAAAAATATATTTATCAGATACGTCATCACCGCGTCGCGCCACGAGGTAATTACGATGAATGATTTACAAGAAAGGGGAGATAGTCTTCATCCCTTATTGAGCTAATTAAAATTACAATTTTTAACCATCAATTTGATCGGTGGAAGTCTGGAGCATGCCCACCAATCAAAGTTCAATCAAATCAGTTTCTTCCATCAAAACATTCAAATCAATGGTTAACGGACGAATAATTTAATTTTTCCTTTAAAAAAAGCTTTCATTATTACCTTTTATCACCCAATGGAATTCCTACCAACTAATATATTGAAGAAGGAAGCTTGTGAGCAGGTAAATTAAAAAAAAAAAAATGCATGCATTTTTGTGTTTATTTTGACTACATATTAAATAATCACCCAAAGTTTCTTCAGTTAATTAGTTTAAAACAATTTGTATGGGAAAATTACCATTTAGATTGTAGAATTGAAGTTCCCACGCATGAATATATAAAGGAATAAGACTTAAGAACTTGTGCGATACACAGAAAATAGATATCAGAAACTAACAGAGTTTTCAACCGATCGAGCAAAATATAGTTTGCTGAAACTAGTTACGCTCATATGGTTCGTTTCCTAGTTTCTAATTCGCGTGTTTGAGAAAGTTGTTATCGATATAGGTGAGATATGCCAGCCATTGGGCGATATCGGGCGTCGCGACGCTAATACGACGCGTCGTATCGTACAGCACAAGTAACGCGTCGTTCCGTACAGCACTTGTAAAGTTCGATTCACATCTACCAGCACCGAGCAGTGCAGATACGCAAAGTGGCAGTCACGGCACAATTAGTTGCTTACATTATCTATGAACACATTCACGCACGGTGTAATGTATATACCAATAGACCTTGACGCGTCGTATCGTACAGCATATCGTCGTTGTTCTGACTTAACATCGTATCTACAAAAACGTGTTATCTCAGGAGATGAAAGAAACTGATTCTTTAATATATATATTTTTAATTGTTTTAATTTGTTTAATTTTTTAAATTAATACACATATTAAGAAAAAAAGAATTGCTTTAAAATATTTTTTAATTATGAACATACATTTTATGATATGCGTCGTATCGTATAGCACATTTTTATGTGCATAACAATTACGATATTACAGACATATTTAAAAAAAAAATTGTTTTAGTTAAATTTGTAGAACTCAGTTTTGTTTAAAGTTTAAAAAAAATTAAAATAACTGTTATTAATAAAAATAATAAGAGGTACTTTGTTTACACCACTGTTTTTAATACGTAAATATCAAAATGTTTCGGAAGCGAAGCTTCCATCATCATGATAGGCAGTAATACTGCATACTGTCTGTCATGATGGATACATCATGTATTATGTCTAAATTGTATAATGCTTTAATAATAATCCAATGATTTTTATAGCGCCGTTTTTGTGAAAAATCACCTAAAGGGCGCTGTATAAATATTACTATTCTTATTTAATTCTTAAATTACATCTATTCTATGAAGTTTTTTTTTTAACTTTGTATTGTACTTCTTTGTAATTTTATTAATAATGAAACCATAAAATAATTACACATCTTTTTGGAGAAAAAATTACTATGATTATTCAATTACAAAGAAAACGGTTAATTTATTAAAAAGCTCTGTAAGGTAATTATTATTACGCGTGATAGCTGTTTCGCCTTCCGATGGCATAATGTTTGATAATGCCTTCGGAAGGTGAAACAGCTGCCACGCGTAATGATAATTAGCTAGAAGAATTTTTATTTCATTAAATAATAAGAGTTATTATTAAAATTAAAAAAAAAATAATAATTAAAAAATATATGTATATACATATATATGTGTATTACAGGTATTCTTATATATAATTCATTGAAAACGTATCGTTAACACAGTGAGTATGTAATGATTTCTTTTGATAATGTACCTCCGGGAGTTGGTAGAGTCACGCTTCAACAATATTTGTACTAGTTTACATTTGGACAATCCAGAACACGTTGAGAGCCATTAGTGTACAATCAATGTGTAACGCAGGTACGCCAGCAGAGCGGTGACTACATCAGTTACGTTTCAATTAAATTCTCCTATACCGAATGGGAGAGAATCTCGGGATATTGATCGATTGTATGTCGAGTCTAGTATTAGGAATGACCTGTTTAACCCTTACCACTCTATTATTTTTTAATATTTATTGTCAGCCAATTCCAATTTAAATAATGTAAAATATTAATTTATTGATAGGCAGTTACAAAAAGATTATTTTATACCAAAACAAAAACGAAAAACAGTCAAAATCTTATTAAAACGTGAATTTAAATGTTTTTTATCAAAAAATCAGAAAAAAAACGTCACGTGTCAAGTTTTGCGCGCGAAAATACACCGCGCGCACACGTCTTATCTTGTCGGCCGCCAGCCGACAACTGATTTGTAGCGTACAAATAGTGATGTCGGCTGGCACCCGACAAAGGAGTGGTGAGGGTTAATAGTACATTATCTATCATTGTGTATAAACACTCGGTCGGACAAGCGAGCCCAAAAAATACTTGTCATATTCATTAGTGGCGTTTTATTCATTGAACCGTAATATAACAGGGTTCATGACGAGTTTAAGTGTTAAACACCTGTTCAAGCCGTGTTTTTAAAATAAAATAATGTTTTTGAAGTATTATTTAACTTTCAACAAATTGAAAATCCAAAGATCACAAAGCAATACTATGATCTTGTTATTCAGTTATTTCGTAATACAAAAAAAAAACATTTCTCGAAAATTGCTTTTCAACGAGCTTAGTATTTATTCTAACGCAAGAAAATAGTTCTTCATAGTTATAGTAGATACGTACTTTCATTTGTAATTTTTCCATTAGAGCCTTATTATCTTTTTATTTATATTTAAATGACTTTGATAGTTTGTAAACGACTGAAACAGCTGACACAATAATAATTTAAAAACAAACAAAAAAATCTATACGAATTAAATACAAAGACAATTTGTACGTTCATCACAGTTCACGTTCATGTGTATGTGTGTGTATATGTGTGTGTATATATGTATACATACTACATAACGATATGTGTAAGTGTGTATACATATGTGTATACATGCAATATGGATATATGCGTACATGTATGTGTATATTATATGCGTATGTGTTTGCGTGTGTATGTATGTGTGCACCTATGTGCACATGTGTGCATGCTTGCACATATAAAAAAAGTATGTTTTTGTGACCTAATCCTTACGCATGTCTTTTTCTTCTACTTTCTTTTATATTTTTGCCAATTGTCAGCATGTTAATATAATTAATATAATAAATCCATATGTTTACACTAGACTTCATACAAAGTAACTATACTCCATTGGTCACCATGAAACAGGCAGCCGCCAAGTATGGTGATCTAATGTATCTACTCCATGTAAATGTCTCCATTAAATATTATATATTTTATAAATAAATAATTAATACTCTCCATTTTTCATCTTATAAATGGCTACATATTTAAAAATAATACACCATTTAAAAATATAATTCCTACGTCCTCTGTATAAGAACTGCTATCTTAGAATGAAAAATTACATCCAGATTGTTTTCATTATTTTGAAACTGTCTCGAGTATTATTTTCTTTAGCCTGGTGAGATTTTTCTCTATCAAACCTACCTTTGGCATTTCTGTTCTTGAATAGATACTTAGTGCGCACTTAACAGGCTTAATCTGCTTCTAACGATGTAATTACGGGGGAGATAAGTAATAAGTTGTATTTTATTAAATATCTCATAAACCCAGCTGGCTGGCAGGACTTCAGGAGTTAATCTAACCCATTAACACCTGGAACAATTAATTTAAACTTTAACGAGAGCTCTCACAACAGAAATAAGGCATACTATATCATTATTTGAATCGATAATTTTAAACGTAATATTAACGAGTTATGCATTTATGTCTATGTTAAGTTGTGTTGCGTAGTTTTTACTTCCATCAATTTTGAACAGTGACCAAATCAGCAATTAGCGCGATTAGTTTTTATTTTTACATTTGACTGGTTTGCGTTCAATTGGCAGTCGTGTGTCTCTTTCTATAATAAAAAGGCTGACAAAGTGTGAGCGAGACGCAAACAAAAAAGTAAGTAAAAATAACCTTGAATTTGTCGCTAACCAAATGTAAAATTTTGACGCAAATTAAAATATTTTCAGCAGTCATTGAAATTTTATTGTATACTTCATCATATTACTGAGGTAGGTAAGAGACATTTTTTTCAAAAGTAGTATCTTTTTAGTCACAAATATTTGCCAGAGTTGCCTCCCAAAAATATGAATAAATTGTCATCTTTGTGGCTAATATTTTCTAAACGAAAACAAAAATCAATAAAATACTTCTAATTCTTACTAGATATTTACTATATCTTTTGATTTAAAAATATTTCATTAAATTTGCGTGGGTATTTGGCCTCTAATCTAATAATTAAGTTTTTGTATAAAACAGGCCACGCAGCCGTTCCTCTTAAAGAGACCGCTCTAATGACAAAAATCAATATATCACTATAATCATAAGTTTGATCGTCATATGTGATACGGGCTCAAATATATAAATATATAAAGGTAGTATTAACGTTGGTAATCCGAATGGATGCGAATAGTTTAGTGGTGGCGTAATATCGTCGAGGGGAGATGTAACAATAATAATATTACCTAGTAAAAGGGAGTGGAAATGTTATGGATGACTGTTGGTTGACTTTGGGTTTAATATATTCAAATGGAAAATATGGCGAATACAGGAATATGAATTACCTCGCCCATGGATTCCAGGTATCAATAAATACACGCGGGACTTGGAGGGAGTGTTAATATGAAACATTTCATTATTTTTTCTGGTTTTGAATACAGTTCGTCGAAAGGTAATGAGTTCAATAAATTCAGGGCAGATAATAATGAGTGTAATTTTTATAAACCCCTTGGTTCCTGTCATATGTTGAGGTTTGGTAATAAAGATTAATAGGTATACGGTCTAGTAGTTCATTAGCATTGGAATGTGCATGATGTTATATGTTATAATAATATGATCTGCATTTTGTCTCACAGCTTAATTTTTGTTTTCGCAGTTTGTTGGTATAACAGTAATTGATTATGTTTTTCAAAATGTAAATTCGTCAAGTTTTCTATTAATGGAACAAATTTTATAGATTCTCTCGTATATGATGATTAAACGAAGATAAAAATATATATTTTTTTAAACATATTTATATTCCTAGCTAATTCTTGGCTATAGCTATACAATGGGTGTAATAACCGACCCTTAATTCCATAAATATATTTATTCTGTGTAATTTGAAATCAGGAAATTTACCATACTATTTGAATAAGAAATACGTATTTTTTAAAACGATATATCTTCCCATATGCCTTTTTACCGGAGCATAAATCTGTTTATAGTTTTGCATGGACAACTTTCTAGGCGACCGAAAGAGGAATAAACAAATAAACAAACATTGTCATAAATATATTTTTGGAGGTATTATCAAAATCTACACATGCGACGGCACCGAATCCAAAGTAAAGTGTATCAAGATGTATAGTATTTAAAAAATATTAATCAGTTTTGCAGCGAGACTAAACAAAACCACCTACATGTGATCTAGGTGGTTTTGGACACAGCGTTATAAAGAAGTGCCATGTCAACACAACGCGCTCCTAGCATTCGAGGCAGTTCCCAAGCAACAAATAATTTCCTCACCAGTCAAAGGGGCAAATGAAATCAATTGTGATCGTAATAATATTTCGGGCCTTTTGTATTAATAGGAATGCCTGCGCGTCCTGTTTCATAAAAACTTAATTTTTGATTATAAGGCCAAAATACCCAACCAAACTGAATAATATAAAAAAATTAAAGGTGTAGTAAATAACTCCTTAGGATTAGAAGCTTTTTTTTTTGTTTTTGTTTTTTTTTTTTTTTTGAAATTTTGAAATATAGGCCATTAAATAATCATTTTTTCTTGATTTAAGAGGAAACTTTGACAATTTTTTAAAATTGTCTTTATGAATATATGAAATAAAAATAAAAACATTTAAAAAAAAAAGTTTTTTTGGGTTGATATTTTAAATTATGTACGGCAAATTTTTGTTCCAACTTAAATTGGTCATTTTTAATAAAAATTTAAGTCCATCGTAATGCTTATTTTAACACTTTTTTATTTCATTATATTTTCATAGATTTTTTTTTAAATTACCAAATAATTACCAAAGTTGGCTCTGAAATCGTGTGAATTCGATTTCTTTAAAGATCTTTATTTTGTAAGTACAATTAAATTAATACTTCTAATTCGTACTAGATATTTGCTCTGCCGTTTGACGAAAATAAATGTCAATAGATTTAGGTTAGCATTTTGCCCTCAAATAGAAAATTAAGTTTCGTATGAAACAGGCAGCGCAGCCGTTCCTCTTAATGTTCAACTATTGCTTGATGCTTGCTCGCAGTTGTGTAAGTCATCGGGACGGAGCTATTCGTGGGGAATCACTGGGTGGCAACACTGAAGAGATAAACCTATAGAAGTGTGTTGTGGGCGTGTTTTGTGTAACCGAAGTAAGATAAAATTCCCTTACTTCTTGGGAAATTGTTCAAACTGTTTCAAATATCTAAATTCTTTCCTAATGAAGACAAACATAATATTTTGGTCGATTGAAATGTCTCATGTAAATTGGAGAATTCAGTATTCTCTCAAATGGGTGTAGGTACATCAACCTTCTTGGGATGGTAACCGGATAAAACAGAATACCACAGAGAAAATAACAAACAGAGATGCCCTAACATGCAAGGGGAAGAAACCAAAATAAGAGTTGCCAGTTAGGTGTGCCGCCAATTTAAGTAAAAAGGTTCGGCTTGTTTACAAAAACCTAATATTTATATTTTGTTTGACCCTTTTTATAAATGTTTTGTAATTTGCTTACCTGAACCAAACGTGGACGGCAGTGAACCAAAGCTGGTGTCAAAATGGGTGTCATCTAAATCATACTTAGGGCAAGTCTATCAATTTTGACGTCAGTGCAGAATACCATAAAATAATATGTTTTGTTAGGTTAAGTTGTTTTTTTTTAAATTTATTTAGGTACTCTTTTGCCTACGATTGACGGATGTATTTAATAGTCGCCAAATTTGAAAAGAGTGAAGGAATGGATTTCTTTGTTGTCTTGGCTGGAAACTGAATCAGGGGAAGAGGACTCAAAATGTCTTTTCCGTATTTGCAAGGACATAAAGGAAATAGTCATGTTTTCAAAGTAAAACAATGAATTCAAAAGATTATTTATCCAACGCCAAGTTAACCTTTTGACTGCTTTCCAGATGTATACAGCATTACGGTTGTGCTCCGCACTTTTTATGACAGTCATACATTAGTGTTAGGAAAATCTCACCGTGAATTTGCTATTATGCTAGTTGCGATGAATGAAGACCCTGTATTGTTTTTCCTCTTGATAAAGAAACAATGTTTTTTCGCTATGAATAATGGGAGTACAGGGTTCTCCGACTGACACGAAACGCGTGCTCGCTGGAAATAAACAGAGATTCATTCTTAATGCTCAAGTTGCAGGGTTTGTTCTTCACGGTAACCACTTCAATAGTTTCTATTATACTTTGTAAATTAGCTAAAGTTCGCTGAAGACCAAAAGGTTTCAAAATATGTGGATCGTTAATTTAATGATTTTACTTGAGCGGAAAAACCTCCTATCGGAATTTTTTTGCAATGGATAAAAGGGCACTATAGAACAAATAATGTTAATTTGTGAGGTGAATGCTCTGGTTAATGTACGAGGGTGGTCCGTAAAATAAGTTTCCCTATTTTTTTCACAATGAAAACCGTTTTATTTACAACGAGCAATACATCATTGGATAGCTTAGACTTTCAGCTATTTTTCTACATAGTCCCCGTTGACTTCAAGGCATTTTTCATCCGGGTCACCATCTTTTTGATTCCCTGGTCATGGAAGTCTCCCGCCAGGCCGTGAAGGTAGCTCAGAACCTCTTCTTTCAGCTCCCCTTCGTTTGAAAAATGCGTTCCACCGAGGTGTTTCTTCAAATCAGGGAAGAGATGGTAGTCGCTCGGGGTCAAGTCCGGAGTATATGGTGGGTGTAGGACGATCTCCCATCCGAATTTTTTAATGAGCGTGACGCGGGCTGTATGCGTCATGGACGCCTGTGCGCCCTTCTTTGAATTCATTGCACCACTTACGCACTATTTGAACACTCATGCACGTTTCTCCATACACTTCTGTCAGTTGAGAATGAATGAATGCTGGATTGCACGTAACAACGATCCACGCACCCGTGACAAACAGGGAAACTTATTTTACGGATAACCCCCTTATATTGCTTTAATTTAATTTATTTATTTATTAATTAATTTATTTTTTATTAATTTATTAATTATTAATTATTAATTATTAATTTATTATATATTTAATTTATTTATTTATTTAATTTAAGTTATTTAATTTAATTTATTTTATTTATTTTGACATTCACAGTACATTTTATTATAGATAAGGTTGGTATATTAAAATTTACACTGTTAAATTACCTATTACAGATACGTATGTCCATACAGTATCTAATTAATTATGTCTGGGGTGAGAATGCTTCTCAAATAATGGATGTATGCGTGACTAACACTAAAAAGAAAAAAAAGAGTGCGGAAAGATGATGTGGAGAATTGTAGAAAAGTAATGAATATTGCTGTTTGCATCTGTGCTTTCTATGAAAAAATAATGAAAAATAAAAACCCTTAGCATCTTTTATTTTGGCACATAGTTTTATAATATTTAGTTCCCTGACTCAACATGACGATGCTAGTTGTAGACACAGTAGTGACCTAGAATTTCAAAACAATTATAGGCAATGTATGCTATGGAACAAAAACTTCGTGTATTTTGGCACGTAAGTGGATATTTCAGAGCTCAATATGATGTTCCAAGTCACATTGACAAAGAAATTTAAAAAAGTAAAAAAATGCTATGTAAGTATATTTCCTCCAGTCCTACTTCACCAAATGCGAACTTTTACCGAGGCTTAAAAATAGATTTTCCATTTAAAATTTAAGAGTATTGAAATGTTTTTATTTATATATTTATTACAATATATTCTATAACATCCTAATAAACTTTTACGATATATTAAATAACGTACCATACTCGTTTTCTGCAACACTTACGCAACCAACTATCAGTCGCATTCATTGACCAATATAATACATTAATATAATACATTAACTGGGCGTTTTGTTGATCTATTTGCTGACCCCATTTAGACAGTAAAGCGTCATCTGTACCAGCACTTTGATGAATCCTACAATATGTAGTATTGTAGCTAGGATAATGTAGAGTTAATGATTTGTGTTATTATATTATTTTAGTTTTCTATTTCATGTCACTGTTAAACGCTCGAAAAAGATTATTAATTACTTTATGGTTTAGAATCTCTCTATGTACTTGGAATTTTTGATAACTCTTCGTATTATATTCTAAAATCCATGTGTAAGCCCAGATGGGCGTGTAGTCAAATAAAAAAATAAAAAATAATATGTATAACGTTTGTGTAAAAACTTGAAAGAGTATTTGATAAACCTTACTTAAACTCGAGTGACAAATAATTATATGGGGGAAATGTTATCGTGTGAAAGTTATTAGAAATTAAATAATTATTATATTTTCATATGAAGCGGTAACTTGGTGATGTGACATTATAATATAAAAATAAAACAAAAACTTTGTTTTACATCACTTTTATTTATTCTTTAGCCGACCGGGTTTCGCTACTACCGTAGCTTCTTCAGGGCAGTATACAACTAAACTATGAACTAAGATGCACATGTGTTATAGATTGATACAAACAGGCTAGTGAAGGGCCAAGGATGGGAGATCAGCAGGTACCTGCTGACCGGGAAGGAATGTACATTGTTTATTGGGAATAATTGGGAATAATATTCCCAATAAACAAAGTACATTTACCGGTGCACTCACCCAACTTCGAAATGATTGATTCAACGATTTACGAAGCATATCTCAATATGTACATTCATAGGTATTTAAAAATTATAAAATAATTGAAAAATTACTGCCTCAACACAGGCTAGCCTAGTGAGGCGGGTTATGTGAAACTTCAACTATAACTGTAATTATATTATTTTATATTTTACTTTATAAACCACTGTACGTGTACACTTATATTATCATATTATACATGTCTTTTAGTTGTAGTTAAATTTAATAACAATAAAGATATTATTATTATTATTATAATTGCATCTTAGATTTCTTTATTTATTTGACGATAACTGTATACCTACCAAATTATTTGCCTTTCTTGCAGTAAATGCAAATTAATTCTTTCAAAAGTTTAGGTTTCTTCGGCGGATTCTAAAAGTTTTCAGAAAGAAATGACTACAATATTGTGCCTGACACATCTACAAATTACAAATGAAGCGTGACGCGTAGTTAAATACCCAGAGGTAACGATGCATATAAACTAGAATCTCTCAAGACTGTTATTCAAACTTTTTGTAACAACTGGAGCGAAACAAAATTGTTTACTAACAAACAAGAACAGCTGCACGAAAGCGGGTGTTGCTGCAGGATAATTCATTAGGACACGAAAAGGATTTCAACGAAAATGCACATAATTTTAATAATTATCCTTTCCCCCCTTTTTTACCAATATATATTCTTCTGAATGTTCCACGTTCTACACTGTCAAAATATTTTGATTGAAATCATTATGGGTCCGAAAATATCACAAACGTTCCAAATTTTCAAAACTAAACCTAATTTATCCATAATTTTAATTATATGGCGAGATTCTGACTGAAGTAATAGGTGTCTCCTAAGCTCTAAATCATTATTAAACAATTTACGAAAAAAAGACTAAACAACGGCCCCCCATCGGAATACATGTATTTAAAATAACATGAATATAAAAAAAAAATGATCTATTTTAATCTTTTTTTATAAACCTGCAATCAAAACTATGTAAAACCTGTATATAAAAGCTGTGGTATTATATATGTTTTGTAGCAATTAAATCTTATTATCTTCAACACTGGCTGATCCCTACTGAAGGAAGTTTTCCCTTCAAATAGCGAGTCGGTCCCACGAAACATACCGAAATTCCTTGGCCAAACCAAATTCGGAAAGTAATCACCACCTAAAATATACATTGTTATGGAAATTAGTTTAGTCGCACTGAATAGTTCGTTGCGAGTTGAAATTGTTTACCCGGCTACTGAAGGAGTAAACCCACAGAAGTGCACTGTGGACGTGACTGTGTGCCTTGTGTAAAGTCAATGCTATCCTACTTCAGGTATATGCACGCCCAAGTAATAAAAAAAACATGTTCAGCAAATGATAATTAAAAGATCTTCCCTTAGAGTACTGGAAAATTCCATGAGCTCTGGTGCTTTACACTCAAGTGTGTGCGGGGTACAAATTTAGAATTTTTTTTATTTTTAAGTTGGATAAATATGAACAGCTTACATTTATTGCTTATGTTAATAAATTAAATATCATGAAATGCTGAAAACGAGGAAAAACATTGGTCACGCATAAAACGCATGATACGTCCATTTCAGCCGGCAGACCACCGACTACTACTGACGACCGCGAATTGTGGCACGGTGAGCGCAATTCCGTACCCCTCTCGCTCACTATCGCACCACTCGGATAGTTATCGACGCACGCAGAAATACGTGCATATTAACTAATTTTTCGATAAAATATTTTTTTTATATTACATTTCATAAATACCTACATGTTTAAATTATATGATCCAATACATAAATGTATTGCGGAGGAACATCTAAAATATGAACACTATGTTAAATACATTCACAGAGATATTGAAATGAGTAGAGACATGTCAAATCAGTTGACAGCACCGGCAAGGAAGGGTTCAAAAAAACATTTTCACCGACATGCCCGGGTTCTAGAAGTCAATTAAAATCCGCAAAAGGCCAATGAAATCCGCTAAAAGCCAATAAAATACGGTCAAAATAAAATGAAAGAGTCCCGTAATCTCACAGGATAACCTCTCACTATTTTTCAATACTGTCGGTTGTCCGATAAGAGTCAGGTGATTATAAAATCGCCATGACAGTAAATATCTCTATCCGACTTTGAGGTTCACATTTAATGATCAATGATATGAATTTATTTTGCGCATGAAGAAAACTGTAAGCTTCTTTTGTATTCGCTGATTTGGTTAGCATACGACTCATTAATTCGATTTATGTCCAAAGTGCGTCAGCATGTGATACGTTAAATCCGATTTTAGAGAAAACGAATAATTACAGTCGAGACATGAAAATGGTTTCAATTCAGAGTGCGTCAGCACTTGTGTTGTCAAATGAAATTTCCGAGAACATGAAATACCAGCAGTTGGAAAACAATAATATTAACATTACAAAACTAGGTTGTCCCAAAGGTATATTAGTTTTATTCCACTAAAAATGTATAATTCACTTTTCATAACCTTAGAAGAGACCGTGTTATGTCAAAACATTAACTCTATAAAAAATATATATTAAATCTTGGATAGAAAACACTGAAATGGATAAAATTTTCTTATAAGTCTTAACAGTCATCTATAGTATTTTTCTTTAGACAGAATTCTAGCTTGTTCTCTTTTGTTTACATTTTAATGTTGGACTTTTAAAATTCAACTCAATTTTTCACTTGTTGCTAGTACCAACAATGTATTATACTGTTAATGCCTTATTTCATGTTATCATAACATTTTTTTAAAACCTACTTTCAAAATATTAGTATCGTACTGGTTTGTGATTTTAAAACGCCAACTGAAATCTTATTATAATTATGTACGTATATGTGATAATAACAGTAAATTCCGTTTACTGTCATAACTAATGAAATGTTTTTTGTTTGTTTCTTATTATCACTTTATGTCATATTTCATGCTTCTTATTTTCGCTACCACTTTTAAGAAAATAATAATAATATTTATTTGAAACACACATTATTTTACAGAAACATTTAAGAAGGCTTTGACTGTCCAACTAGGAACAAATCCCGTTTTAGGACAGTCAAATTGATAAGTTTAGTTCATATTAATATTCATATACATGAGAGAATATAAAAGAATCCATAAAGTAAATTTAAGAAGAAAAAAAAATATTTGTGTTTTTTTATTTTTATTTAAGTATGTTGCATTTAAAAATTTTTTAATGTACTGTATTGTAGAGTAATAATGAATTTCATATGTGATATAAGAGTTTAAAGTATAAAGTATAACAGTTTAAAGTATGATATGCATTTTTTAATTTAATGTAGAGTATTAATGAATTACGTATGAGATGTAAAAGTTTAAGTATAAAGTATAGAAGATTAAAGTATGATATGCCTTTTATAAATTTACTGTAGGGAAAGAATGATTTACATATGAGATGTAAAATTTGAAAGCAAAAAGAGTAAAAGTTTAAAGTATGAAAAACTAAAGTATGATATGCATTTTGTAAATTAGTGTAGATTAAAAATGAATTACAATTGAGGTGTACAAGTTTAAAATATAAAGTATAAAAAATAAAAGATTAAAGTATGATATGGATTTTTTAAAAATTTAGTGTAGAGTAAAAATTAATTACATATGAGATGTAACAGTTAAAAGTATAAAGTATAAAAGTTTAAAAGTTTAAAGTGTACAAGATTAAAGTTTGATATGCATTTTTTTAAAATTTAGTGTATAGTAGTAATGAATTACATATGAAGGTTTTATTAAAATTGTACATATCTATTAATGAGCATATGTTCGCTTTTGACCCTCCCTAAATCGAGAAGCCAAACATTGATCAGTTTATATGATTAACTTATTTTTTGTTTAAAATGAAAACTTTCACATAAGTGATAGAAATGTGATAAAAAAAATGATTATAATACCCACACAGAAGCTTTGCCTTTGTGGGATTTTTTTGTTTACATATTTAATTTTGATCACTTTTTTTTTAAAACTGTTTCAAAGTGGTAATTATGTAACAAAAAATTTCAATAATAAAAAAAAATAAGCATGTAAAGCGTTAAACCCGATTTTAGAGAAAATTAATAAATGCACTCGGAACATTATAATGATTTCAATCCCGCAATGCGTCAGCATGTGTTTTGTCAAATCGGACTTTGAAGAACACGAAAAAGTACAATCGGTACACGATAATGATTTCTATACAGAGTGCGTCAGCATATGTATCGCTAGTTGAATTTTCAGTGAACTCGAAATTACATTCGGAACATGAGACTGGTTTCAATCCAGAGTGTATGTATGTCTGTGCCTGCTGTGTAGTATTGATCACACTTCTAGGGAAAATCTGCCCAGTGATCGCTGCGGTGAATTTGGAAGTGAGAAGGATTGAATTATTGAAGACGGATTGCCCGGGGTAGCAGGGGCGGATGGGACGGTCAACTACCTGCAGATTCCCAAGGGAACAATATCAAACGGGGCTGATTTATTCGATGATGTCAACATGTTCCTTTATATATATTGTGTCTTTGCCTTTTGTTCGATGGACTTTAGGATTTTAAATTTTATCACAGTATTGGGATGGCGGAATGATAGTCTAGATGTAAGACGCAGAAAATACGTCAACCTTTTTTGAATTTGTTAGATTTTTTACGCTTATGTTAGAAATGTCTAATTTCAGGAATCTTCATTTTAAATTGGAGCTTCTCTGTGCATGAGATTTTTTCACATTAACAAATCATGTCGTGTCTTAAGTAATGTCGTGAGTAAATGTAGAAATATGCAGCAGATAGCGTATTAACGCTCTTGGAATAAAAAAATAAACAAGAATTTATTTGACACCTACCATTTAGATTATATTGAATATATATTCAGTTTTCAATACGTCAAATAATCCCTTTAAGTTATTCTTTAGATTCAAATTCATAATGGTATTTGTGTTAAATTTGTAGAATTCGTAAATTTAGTTATAGCATTTAAAAATAAACAAATAATATAAAAAACGTTTTTTATATAGTAACTGCTGGTTTACGGAATGTTTTTGGGTGACACCTGTTCTGTTTCGGTATTCGTAGCAAAAATGTCCTAAATAAAGATCTAAGTTTAAATGGCTTTGATAAAAGGACTTCTTCCGGGATTTGAAATGAGTACAATTTACGACAAAGACGCTTTCGAATATTTATTCCACAAATCTTAGGGTAAAATTTCTAAAGCTTCATAAAAAAAATTGATGGTTGTTTTTTATTATAATATTTGAATATTTTTCTTGTCCATTTTGTTTACTAATCCACCCCTGTATAGGCGGGGAAGTACTTCTTAATTATAAGTTTGCTGATTGGTACAACTGCTTCTAAGTTTATCTGAGGTCTTCACAGATTCCCAATCAACTTGAAAGTAGCACCGTTCCTTGGTAGATTTCTTGCAGAATCCGAATCTCTACCGTAGATTCAATTATCGGTAAACTTCAGAACAAGTGTCGTGCAATCGAGCGATGAATGGAGGAATTACTTCTATCATTTTGCCCGCTGCTGCCAACGGAGGTGATTCATTTATAACATTATTATTCCCAAATGTAGTTTCTTTGTTATATCCTAATTTAAATCATCATTAATTTCACATCTAAATAAATGAAATTACAAACATGTAATGTCATTGACTAAATACATTAAAATAACTGATAATTTAAAACATATAGGGAAACTCAAAATAACTTCTAAAATATGTTGTTACGAATCATTATCGATGGACTCGTTGAGACATGAAAACACATTCAGATTAAATTTACGGTATTCAATAAAGACACTGTTATAGGCGTCGATCACACGGAGCGATTTCAACGGTGATATTTGAGTAGGAGCGTCGAAATTGCCGAGTAACTCAATTAGCAGCTTTTAAACATTCACGCGATTTGATTAGAACATTCTGATCGTGATAAAAGCGCGATTTTGGCGGTCATATGACCCCGTTGACGGTTACGCGACCTCTTCGCCGCTACGCGGTGTTAGAATCTCCCGGTCTGACATCTCAAATCGGTAGTCGCTAGTGAGTTGTTGAATAATTTTGATGTGTTGCATATGTTTTTCGACGAGTAGGACATTTCACTCGCTACTATCTTCGCAGTTTTAGTAGCTCCGTGTAGCTGTCTACCAGCGGATACAATAAGTGGCGAGAACTCGCCGCGGCAATGTATTAGCGACAAAATCGCTCCAAGTGATCGAGACTTTACACAGATCCTAAGACATTTTCCATCCTTCCATTTGGATTAAAATCAATTCTCAACCGACATTTTTTTTCATGTTGAACACAACAACGAAGTATTTATTTGACGATTTATTCCCTTAATTTAGCAAGTCTATGTGTGAAGTTTATATCACATAATAACAAAATAAATTCATGAAAGAACATGATATATTACTTATTACCCAACAATATTGTTTTTAAGCAAATTATATCCTTTGACAGACGTTTTCCTTAGAATACAGTATCAAGTAGCCTCTCGAGATACTCGATATTTCGCAGAGGATTTACTATCAATCTTCGAAGATGAACGAAGGGCGTATGAATCTTTTAACTTTATCCCATGATTGATTTGTATTTTATAAATAGTGAGGAAAGTCTTCTACTTTCACACGTAGTTAGGAAGCATTAATTTAAGGACCCTTTTATGTGAAATAGATAGGTTTGTTGATACTGTATGGCAGTTTAATATACAAGATTAAAAAAAAATCATTACTGGAGAGAGCGTGAGATATCACCAACAGTAACGAATAAATCGAAAATATTCCATCAATTAGAAACATGCAGAAGGTAGGTTTTCTTTGAAAAATCCCGGATAAAATAATATCTTCATATAAAATAATTGAAATGGAACGCAAACATGAATACGGAAATTTCCGTGAACGAGACGGAATGAAACCATTTCGTTCTCAAGAAAGAACATATACACAATTACATGTTACATCAGATATTATGAAGACTTTTCCGCTTCCATTTGTTAAAGAAAGGCGAAGAAAACGTACACAATACACTTTACGAATGATCGATCGTGAGCGGTGAAGCCTCGAACCACAGATGTGAGCATACATTTCTAATTTTCTCTAGGAAAATACTGAAACGTTCCTTAATTCGCCGCCAGATAGTTCTTGTTTTTTAAAAGAATGAAATAGGAATATTTTTAGGGATTTTGTTATTTAAAGGTCTCTTTTAAAAATTGATTCAATTGTGTCACGATGAAATAACTAAAATAAGAAAACAATTATCCAGGACTTATAGGACCAGGAATACGAAACAGAAAAGATGAAAAAAACCCGAGGCCGTCTGGAACTGAAAATCGCAATCACCAGCTATAGCCACCTAATTCACCCATATTTTAAAAAACACTTTTATTTTCATTCTTAAGACGCCGTGTTTCTGTTTCAAATTCCAAACTCGTTTCAACAACAAAAAATAGGTCGCATGCGAATGAATTCAATTTTAGATAAATCGATGTGCACAAAGATTTAATTTAAAATACCCCAAGGGCGTTAAATTAAGGGTAATTTATTTGGGTTTGCTTCATTTGAATAAGTAGCACTCCCTTGGTGATGAAAAACCTACATTTCCACATAAAACTTTGCGCGCAAATGACACTTTTTTTAGTGGAATATTTAGCTAGCATAAAGGTTAGTTTTTACTAGTAAATTTAAACATCATATTATCCGATATTGACCGACACCATATGCATTAAAGTATCCCTCGTTATTTATTACTTCTTTGTTTCCAGTCTGTTTTTTACTTTAAGGTTAATTTAAAAACTTTCAAGAAGAATTTCCGGGAGAAGCGCATCAATAACAACAGAGAAATGCGAAGTCTTTTATTGTGATTATTCAGGCCAGGAGCCACATATCTTACGTTCTTTCTACCTACAATGTTACGTAAATGGTGCCTCCTTCTTTGTTAGTGCGTCATCAAAAATAACTAGTACGAATTAAATAGCAACTATCATTATAATATAATTGCATCTAATAACATTTTTTAAAAATTTCTATTCATCTGATCGAAACAGATATTCAATATGCATTAAAATTCATTTTTCCCTTTAATCATAAAATAATATAAAGCAGATCACTGATTTTCATATCGCCAACGTGTTCTAATAAAACAGATGACCAAATTAAAAAAACAAATGACCCTTACTCGGTATAATTTCTTTTCTAGGAAAACCAGCCCCCTTCCTGGTAATACTATTTGATGACATAGAATGCTAAAGATTGACCACTGCTTTTAATAATATGTCCTTATGTTTAGGAAACAGACGGGCACAAAAAGTACTACTTTAGCAACAGTGGTCAGCCATTGGCGTATAGCACTGATGTCCAATTGTTGTAATTAAAGATAATTGTTTTTTGGACCAATGAAGATAATATTAACAACTCTCAAAATGAAACATGAAACCGAAAAGAGACAGAAAAGAAAAAAAAATAACGGTAGTAACTGGGACTCAATCCCAGGATTTCGTGGTCTATCCGGGCCTGTGTTGTAATCAGTTGAGCTACTGATACTCCATTCCGTTCCGTCATTTTTATCGGTATCACACTTCGATTTCTAAGACCTCTCAATATCATCTTCAATAATTCCCATATATTTTTGGCTTCCAACCTTTTATCATGACTATAAGATTTTACCCGAATTTATTTGTAATCTTTTTAGATAGTGTCTCGGATATACCTATCAGATTTTCATTTACGTATATGGGACATCTGCTGATTTTTTTCTACAATTTTAGGAATAATATTCAAGGAGTCTTGGATTAATATTGGATATACTGAGGTGATTTTTCACAAAAACGGTGCTATACAAGTCATCCAATTATTATTATCAATATTATTATTATACCACGAGGTCCTGCGTTCGAGTCCCAGTTGCTACCGTTATATTGTTCTTTTGTGTGTCTTTTCGGTCTCATTTTTCATTTTGGGAGTTGTTAATATTATCTTCGATGATTAAAAAAATATAACAATAAGGTTTATAAGCTTCAATAAGATATTACAAAAAAAACCTGAAAGCTAATTGTAGTTTTTCAATGTTCTTTCATGTTATAATGGAAAGCTCAGCAGCAAAAGATTTGGAAAAAAATAACATAAATTGAAATCAACGATTCCAAAATCCTAGTTGAAAATATAAAGGACACCTGACGCGTACCATATCAATGGAAATGTTCCACTGATTGGACCGTTGCGTGCGATTCTTTCACCAATATTGACGGATCAGATTTATCCACTGCCCCACGGCCCCATTTGCTTGAGGTCTGATTGCGCCCTGATGAAATAGACAACTACTCGCACTTCCCACGGAGACGGATATTGGATGCGGCCGCCTGGTAGACGTCATTACTCAATATGTCAACGTTTGGATCGTATTCCTATAAATGGAACATAGATAATAGAAACAAGGAGATGGGTATGAACCAATATCAGTATGAAACCGGGCAAACAAAAGTGACGCCAACGTAGTTCACTACAGCAAAGTGAATCTACCCATAATTTTCATTGTTTGGTCGAAGCTCGGCGATAGTCGGCACTCTTCTATGCCATATCTTCCTGTGTTTCAAATTTCATTTTTAATTGAACGATTTTTATGAATATTCACTGGACATTTAAAACTTTTCCTAAAATGGCATCCATTATCAATCAGAAAATTATTTTATAAGACATTTATAAAACATATTCTGTTGAAATTGCAAAAAAAAAAATCATAAAACGAAATTCAAGAAATGAATTTACATTATTTATAATTTGTAACGTAATCGGTTTGGCGGCAAATCAAAAATTGCCTTTTTTAATCACTATAGAAACAAGTGTTCAACATAAAAAAAAATAGTGAAAATATCTTCTTAAGACATGTTTTGTGTGTAATTAAAATGATTAATAAAGGAAAGAGGATTACATGGGTGGCTTTTCAGAACTAGTGAGTTTAAATTAACTAGAGCCTTACCAGCGAGTGTCTCTTGAAATTTTTATGGCTCTGAAACAAATAAATGAATATTTTTATGAATAGCCATATTAAATTACGTCAAATCGGGCTAAAAATTTGTCAGAATACGTATTTCAATGAATAGTTTCAGTTTTCAATCTTGCCAATCTTGAGAGCAATGTGATTGAATAATATTATAGTTTTACGTTAACCGCAAAGGTCTGTCTCTTTGCATACCTGCACCTCAGTTCAGCGTGGGGTTAGGCCACTTGAGTTCAACGCCGAAGGATAAAACCACTTTAAGCAGCAGGTTATTTATTTCAGCATTTTAACTAAATAAATATATTTTTTACGGCTTTTTTTACAAAACAAACCAATTATTAATATTGAAAACAGTGTTCCATAACCATTGGCATCGAGCCGAAGGGAGAATTGTTGCATTCATTGAGGCAGGCTCTGTTGGAATGATATTTTTCTCTTGTAGGAAATGTGGAGCACTGAGACCTGAAAAACATTGTGAATCATGTTGAGTGAGGTAGATGTCTATCGTTTAAGTATATGAACCCACTCCAGGTTAGTTATTTTTTTATTTAGATATTTCACGAGAGCATTGTTGGCGGAACATGTTGAAAAAACCGAAAAAGTCATTTATCAGCCATACAAAATATTTAAGTACATACAACCGCCTCAATTAGGATTAGAGAGTTAACGAACACAACACGAAATAAAAAATTGTTCGCTTTTTTTTTTTTTTAAAGACACATGCATTTCCGGGTTTCGAATAACCTGACAGTGTTTGAAAGTATCCTGCTACCATCACACTAAACGGAGGATGTTGCTTGTGTTGTAATGGGGGAAGCCACACCAAAGTCAATGAGAACTAAGCAGTATGAAGATCAAATGTTTTGGACACATGGCCGAACAGGGTCGATCTTGAACGGTAGTCTGAAACTTTCCTCCCATAAGAAGCAGGAAACAAGAAGCAGCGGAAAACGGGAAGTAGGAAACACTAGAAAGCAGAAAACAAAAAGCAGTGTGAACCGAGAAGAAAAAAAAAACGAAGAACCAGTAAGCGGAAAGCGTGAAGCATAGGAACACCGGAAGACAAAAGAAGAGGGAAACTGCAAGCGTGTAGCGAAAAGCATAAAATAACGGAAAACTGGAAACAAGAAGCAGTGGGAAGCGAGAAACGAAATATCAATGCTCAATCAATTCCTTTATTCAAACCCATTCTAAATGCCAATATTGGCTTATAACCTTGCCATGTATACTGGTCGATTAAATTCCACCCTCCTACCATTCACAGAGCACACTGTTTCAAGTCCTAACAAAGTGATGCCCCCGGTACCTGTCTCACCGGGACAGGAGTGCTTCTGACTGGGGTGGTACAATCGTATCACATCGTTTCGTAACTATTAACAACTTTTGGTAGAAAAATATTAGAAATTAAGTCCGTATACTTACACCACTCCTTTCTGAGTTCTTAATGAATAAATAAAAATAAAGATAAAACAAATCTTTTCGATTTAACTTAGCAACTATTGTACCAGAGTCAGACGTGATCTTACGATTCTGACACGAATGTTATGACTATGGAAATATCATGTTGTATCAAAAGTTTGCCTGAAATTATATGGAAACAATTTCTGCTAGTGCGGCTACCACGGCAGGGCTCTAACTGCGAAACACTTGTTCCGATATACTCGTACATATCAACGGTTCCAACGAACCATGTAGGATGTTTATTAACTTTGCACAAGAGGTGTAGTAGTTTTTAATATGTTTTTTCCAATGAAATTAGTAGGGGTTTATAAAATATCAAAAACAACACTATAATTCTATATCTCAAAAATAATAAAAATGTAGACGTGAAACTCTAAACATATCGGAACGAAACTTTAAACAGCTCTAATAATAAAATACCATTTGCACATCCGGCATTGTTCGTTGGGACCGTCTATATGTATGTTCACAATATAAATGTTGATTTCTACACGTAAACTCGAGAAATAACTTTATTTTCTCTCTAACATCTTTATGTATGTATCTGACGTACGTAGATATATTTTGTTTCACTGAATAAAGGCGATTTAATTAAAATATAATTATTTTTATAAACAATAATTATTAGCCTGAATTGATCAGTAATTATTATATAATTAATTAATTATTTACAGTAATTATTGAATGAAACACTAGTATATATTGATTAACTTGGCGGGTTTGCGATAAGCCGACGTAGCTCAACAGTAGAGCATCTGACCGGACATCAGAAGGGTGCAGGTTCGAGTCCTGTCGGCGACATTTATCTTTGCTCGGAAAGGTTTTTTTCAATTTGGATGAGTGTTTCAGGCTACTAATTATTGTACCCTTTGCGCTATACACAAAAATCTTGTCTTAAGTTTTTAAGAACTTTAGTTTATCAATTAATAAAATATAATTATTTAATTCAATTTAATTATTAATTTGAATACGTATCTTTTGGAGAAACTAAAAGCGATTTTATTCTAATAACAGCGGTTAGAGCGCTGTGACGGTAGAAACGTGAGTACGCAATAAAGGCACCCAGCCTGAAAATTTCTTTTCACAAAATCTCTGCTTTATTGCGCAAATTTTGGGCATTATAAAATGGTAAAATAATTTCACTGAGATGACAGTCGTGTAAATCGCCATATCAAGTCAACACTCCTGGCTTATCTCGGCGCCCCAGGCCTACAGACGAATTTCTTCTCGGTGTACGGCTCCAAGTCATATTAGCGGAGAGATAAATCCGCAAATTGAAGCTGCGATGCGGCGTTTGATTTTAATGTTAAAACATGGCTCTTGGCGGTAGTTACATTGTTCAAGGAGACAATATTATGTTTATTGAAAATAATATCAGTAATTCTCGATGAAAATATGACACAGACGAAACCACAGAAAATAAAAAGGAACAGTTGCGACTGAGCCACGAACTCAGAACTTCTAGTCTATCCGGGACTGGCATCTCTACCAATTGAGCTACCGAGACCTTGATGAATTCCGTCCTATTGATGAATCTCATAATTCCCTCGAAAATTACTTATACTGTTTTTCGATTATTATTTTTACCGAAGAGAAAAAGACAGATGGTGCGGAGAAAGGGAACATATCGCACACCTAGATATAAACAGTATCAACCAAAAAAATACACCATTTTCAGGAACGACGTAAAACATATTGTCATGTTGATATATGCGATAGGAGTTTACTGTTTTCTTTTATGACTGGATAATGCATATTAAAGAATGTTCAGATTGAAAAATTTCATACTAATCGTCTAAGTTGGAAGTGGGATTTTTTGAGTTACTACAGTTTTGTACGACACATTTTAGCTATTTTTTTCAATTACCTTAACTTGAAACGGTTTTATTGACATTTTTTTACTTTAATTTTATCTGAGCAAAAACATAGCTGCCAATTCAGAAAAAACAATGTAATCATAAAAAAGGAGTTTTTATTAACCACGAAATCTGCCTGTAAAAATGAGGAAACAAATTTATTAAAAAATCTTCAACAAATCATACTGAAAAAAATCGACTTCAGCATGTATTAGTTAATGCTACATGATAAAAAACCTCACAATCTCTTTCCAATTAAAAAAAAACAATTATAAAAACAAAACTTACACTTCATCAAAAACAAGACTGGAATCAAAAAAAGTAGATAAGTAATAAAAATAATTACCTTTAATGGCACTTCTGAAATCAGCATTTTCGAAATCACCTTAAAATGTTCGCCTTCTATCACACCTGACTCTGATTTCTTGGACAGTGCGGTGTTAGTTACTCTACCGCTCAGCTCAAGAGTGGATTTGAAGAATACTTTAGACACTATCATTCTTGACCCATTAATTTCGTAATAAAATGCTGTATTTAGAGCTCTCAAATTTTGCGTGCATTTGTACTTTAGTTTGTTTTTTTGTGAGTGTCGTACTGCAATCTCTCCCTGCTATTGAAGATCAGTTGGTTCCCAGTATGCATCAAAGAGTTTTTGCCTTGACGATTCATCAAAATAGCTTTTACAACTCAGGCGACACTTGGTCCCACAAAGCGGACGAAGTCGTCTCTCTGGAACTCGTTTCTTCGATTTATAAAAGAATTCCGTAATATTTTTGCAACTTTCGTTTCCACGTCAATGTTTTTCTTACTCACTTTTTTTTCTTCTACACTGGGCTCTAGGTTGTGATCTTCAGCAATTGTGAGATTTTCATTATACGGAGTATCTTCTTTAATGTTAAGTCGATCAGTTTCAAGGTGGGGTACCTTTTTATCTTCAGTCTCAGAATTAGAACTGCTGCTATCGCTCGATGAACTTCTGGCATTGCTGCTGGTTGATGACAAAAAGGACGTACCACCTTAGCATAGATGGTCTTGTTTTTTCAGCAGGAAACAAAAATTACATCCTCATCAGAAATGCCCAAGTCACTATCATTACTTCGAATTGGTGGAAGTTTTCCATTAACTGTACTTAACGGGATGCTTGGACTAGGAATATGGATGTTAGGTGAACCTATGTAGGTCTCTCTTAATTTGATTGGTCGGTTGAATTTTGAGTTGAGTTTTCTTTATTGATGTAATAATTGGCTGCAACTCTCATATTGAGATGTTATTTCAAGGCTATGTACCAACTCAAAAATAATCATTTAGAAACTCAATAAAAAATATTTTTGCAAATGTATTATCAACTTGTTGTTAAATCTTTGATAATTTATTATGGCATTTTATTCAAAGTGAATTAGCTAAGCGTTCCTAAGAAATAACGAGAATAAAAAAAATTACTCAACAAAACTGATGTAACTAGAAATTTCAAAAGTCTTTCTTCAAAACAAAAAGAAGGCAAAATAAACATAAAACTTTCACATACGTAATCAAAATTGTTTCAGAACATAATCCAGAAGTGAATTTTCGTTGATTCGATAAAGACTGGTGGGAGTCATGAGCACATTCATTCAACAAGAAGTACTTTCAGCGCCATATTTTGGAGAGTATTCAAGATATTGACATATCTGTTTTGAAGGTAAATACACCTTCGTTTATAGAATACGAATAAATAATTAACTACATAATCGTAATATTTGAGTTGATACTTTTTAGATCTAGGAATGCGATATTCAAAATAGGACCATACGGAGGTTTTTATGTTTATTAATTATGTCTTCATTATTCTTTAAGGATTATTTATTGTTTAATTTAGTAAACAAGATAATAGCTTCCTGTAAATCACCTTTGCTAAACCATGTTTCCTATTAACTTTGACTCCTCCCACCGCCCACCCCCCTCCAAATCACCACTCCCACTACCCTCATCTAATGGTGACTAATTTTTGTTTCTGTACTTGTTTAATTTAAGTGTGCTTTAAGGACGCTAGTGAATGACGCGGTTGTGTCGAAACCGGTAGCGAATATAATAAATCAAAAATAGCAAAAGATAGTAAATAAAACTTCCAAACAAAATTATAATAAGTACTTTCGTCCTATGGCAGTAGTTATCAAAAGCACATTTTCTTTGCTAACATCTGTAAAAAAAAACACGTCTAACTCATTATTTCTTTTTAAATAGTAGTGTTCGAATCCTAAATTTTCTTATTTTCTTAGGTTGGAAAGTAGTATTTATTCGGAGGTCCATTGTGGAAAAAAAAAACATTATTTTATGTTAAAAAATTAATATCCCAAATTAACAATATTTCTTCAAATTGGCCCGTTCTCAACCACTCGTTCACTATTTTTTTACAATTCTTTCTCTGATCAAAAGAACCGTTGACAGCTGTAATGTAAAATGAGTTCAAGAAAGACATAAAGTTGTACATTTAATGCCCCGATAGGCTTAAGTTTTTACATTCAACGAAGCCATTTGATATGTAAACGATGCTTTTATTCACGAACATTTTGGGAAGATCTCATAAAAAGAAGAGAACAAAGCTGTCCAATGAATTTCTGATTACGTGTATTTTATGTTAACGCTTCGCATCAAATTGAAATTACAAAATAATGGTAACAACGTCACAGAACCGTGAGTGTTCGTTTTAATTTTCCGAGAATATCTGTTTTATGGGATACCCGTTACTTTCGCGTTAATTGAACCATAAAATATGATCACACAAAATAAAAAGATAACTTTTTGACATTCAGGAAATTTATCGTGACATTAAAATTAAGTTTCATAATCCAGAGTTTTTTTTTTATAATATACACAATAATATGCAAAAATGTATATAAATCTGCGTTTAATACAGAGATTACAAATTGTTTGTAGGCGCGTTGCACTACGTACAATAATGAACACCTGATGCATAGACGAACTGTGGAAAATAGTGGAAAACAAAAAGGAATACTATGTCATGCTGCAGGCAAATAACACTCCATACATATGAGGCTGCAATAAGGCAATTTAAAAAAAATATATCAAAAAGTCAGGAAGGCTTAAAGTTTTTAAGTGCCAAATTTACATGAATCTGCTTATACAAGAATATGCCATTTTTTTGTCTTCTTGCAATGTCTGATTCCATAGAATTTACATAGGAGTTTTTGAATTTGAATTCAAGAGGAAATTAAAAAAAAAAACTTTTTAGCCCTCGCCCCCCATTTTAGCCATTCCTAATTTTTTGTAGTCATTCACGGCCCCCCGTTTGCCCTTCAGACCACCACTGCCCCTTTGGATCCCGCCAACGCTCCTTGGAGGGTGATATGGCCTACGCTAGGAATCTCTGATTTAAACGATTGATCCATTTATGTCTACAATTTCTTAATAGATATATTTATAAAGTTCATAAAAGGACCTAACCATCAAGCGAATGTATGATAAATGTTTGCAAATGAGCCAAGTAGTAAACACGATTAATTATCTTTTTATAGTTGGATTGTTGTGTCGTTTGTTGGATATATCAGGGTTGAAAATAAAACCCAGAACCCAGCTTTGACAAATTGCCCGAATTTCCCGCATTGTGAGCAAAAATGTTAACCCTATTGTGAAAATATTTTCCGATTTTTTCATGGGAACCGCAAAAAATGCAAAATTGTTGGGCTGTGGGCTTTTTGAAGTGATTAATTACTCTTTGCATTTCACGTGAAGCCTAAAGCTAAAAAAATCTAACACTTTTTCTGCATAAACTGAAATAAACAGATTATTTAATCGATAATTATAACAGTGTTTCCTTTTTTTTAATTCTGTAAATTTTTATGAAATTCATAACACACCGTTTTAAAACTATTTTGTTCAGTTATTAGTTAAATTATTATTTGATTAAACTGAATATGAAATGATTTGTTCAGACCACTGTTTAATATATAAATATCAACATGTTTCGGAAGCGAAATTTCCCTCATCGGGATACACAGTATACTAAAAATAATGACAAGTATAGATAAATAATGACAAAAGTAGATAAGCAATTAATTAAAAATGTAAAAATAATAATGAAAAACATATATTATAAAATATTAAATAATAAATTTACATTGGAATTATTTAACAAAGAAATCATTTTGATTATTAATACAAATAAAATAACCAGACATATAAAGTAAAATATTAATGATAATTATTTGTCAAGATGAAATTACAAAAGCATTGAAAGTTGGACAACTGAAAATATTGTTAATTTCTTCAAAAACAAAAGATTGTCATTAAAAAAACCCTCAAGTTCCTAAATTACGTAGACCTGCAGTTTCAATTTGTAATGCTCCTAGCTATAAATCACCATCTACAATTAATAGCATTATTTTGGATAGCAACGTTTTTAAACCTAAATATAAAATTAAAAATTCTCTTGAATTGATTGATCATTTAAAATCTTTACATACCCTGGATAATTCACTTTTAGTATCATTTGATGTATTAAAATTATTATTAATGAACTACTAAATTTTTAGAACATAACTAAGAACTTGTTGCAGGATTTATATAAATTATTTAATGTTGTTTTAAAGCAACATATTATTTGATAATATTATTTTTAAACAAACGGATGGTTTAGCAATGGCCTCTAGTATTAGTTAGCCCTTTAGTAGCTGACATATTTTTAAACGAAAATAAGATTTGTACAATAATAGTTCTGCTTTATTATTAAAATACGTTTATTTTTGGATAAGTTCTGTAGATAACGGTTTTGTATATCAACTGGTATTGAAAGACAACTTAAATTTTTCGCTAATTTAATAAATAAACTCCATAAAAAGATTAAATTTACCGTAGAAAAAGGACAAAATTTTTGACAAAATTTATTATACTTAAATATTTCTATTGTTAAAAATAAATTTGAATTTAACATATATCGTTAAGATACTTGCACATACATCGTCATGCATAATACTTCAAATCATCCTTTTATTAAAAAAATATTAGCTTTTCATTCCATGCTTAGTAGATTAATTAATGTTCCTCTATCCAAAAATAATTTTAACGAAGGATTATGTTTAATTTAACAGATTGCCATCAAAGGGGGTTATAATACTAAATTAATAGGTAATATCTTAAACAAAAAGTTTCTGAAATCTTATGTTTATGAAGAAAAATATTATTTCTAAATACTAATTCAAATTTATCAATTAAAAATATCCCAATTACTCTCCAACTAGCTTTATATACTAATAATAAATTAAAATATTTATGATAAATTAATGAAAATACTTTGTAATCGTCACTTTTTAATATATAAATATCAACATGTTTCAAAAATGAAGATTTCCTCATACAAGACATACAGAATATTGATAAACAACACAATAATGTAAGAATAGACAAATTATAAACTTGAACTAAAAGTGATTAAAGTAGGTAAGCAATTAATCAAAAATGTTAATTAAAAAAAATATAAAAAATAAAACATTCAATAACAAATTAAAAAATAATATATATTTTTTTATTATTATTGTACGAGACGTGTAGGCCCGCACAAGAGACTGTAAATATTTAGGCACCGGCACACAGGAACGAATCACTATTGTGATTCGCTAGTCCTACTGAGAAAGGTGTTTGGTATTTTCCAAGTGGGGATGTCGTCGCCCGGAGCGTACTTGATTTGTAGCACCGGCCAGAATGATCGATCGCTTGAGGTGGTGTCAGCTGTCATATGAGCGAGGTTTTCTGCGTATCCGGGGACGGCTTTAGGGTCGGACTGGTCGCTGCAAGCTCGTAAGTAGGCTGGGTGGCTGTCGGGCTCAGGTTGTGGCATATCCGGGGACGGCTTTTAGGGTCGGACCGGTTGCGGAAAGCTCGTGGGTAGGCTGGGTGGCTGTCGGACTCAGGTTGCAGCATACCCGTGGACCGCATTAGGGTCGGACCGGTTGCTGCAAGCTCGTAGGTAGGCTGGGTGGCTGTCGGGCTCAGTTTGCAGCATATCCGGGGATGGCCTTTTGGGGCGGACCGGTTGCGGCAAGCTCGTGGAGTGAAGATCTCTCACTTGATGAAAAGAGCAGTTCGGGTAGAATGGAGATCTCTCACTTGGTGAGGAGAGTAGGTCCGGGTAAATTGAAGATAAATGATGATTGTCGATTTTTACGGTGGAGCAGCGTTACAGTGGAGATGTTACTTGGTCGGAGTCGTGAGCAGGAATAGCGGCGCGTGCATATGTGCGTACAGTTTTTATAGGGCGCCGGAAACGTTATTTGCAGGTGTTATGAAATCATTGCATTTTGTGGTGTAATTTTGACTTGTTTATGATGAAATATAGGCCTTTGTTGTGAAATCGTGACTTGGTTATTTGCACGTGTTGTTTTGACAACTTGTTTGTTTCAGAGGTCGTTTAACTGACGTGTTGTTATTTTTGTTTACGTTTTTGAAAGGCTTGAGTTTATTTATCATATCCACGTTCAATATAATTAATATAAATAAAATCAAGAAAAAAGAAGGTATAAAAATAAAATAATATTGGTTATTATTATTAAAATGTACGTTATTATTATTAGTAAAATGTATATTAAAAATCACAAAGTGAATACCAATATTTTGAAGGAATTATGATATCTTAAGAAGAAAATGTATTTTAAATAACAATGGTAAAGATAATATTTTAAATAACTCGGGGGTCCATAAATTAATTGTAAAAATTGTACCTTTTTTATACAGGTAAGGATGGATCGAAGATATTTCAATGAATAGATATCTAATTAAAAATATATGAACTTTATTACCCTTTTAGTTACAACTATATTTTCCCAGAAGGAGGAAACAAGGAAGATTATAATATTTAGGAAATACGAATAGAAATAAATCGGCACCCGAACTCTAATGACATTTCGATTTTTCGTAAACTCTGACGATAGGGCTGACGTTGACTGCCCATGCGCGCGTCGGTGTTGCCACTTGGCAAAGATTGCCAGTGAATAATTTTAATTGACATATACACACATCCTCGCCAGCGTTTCAGCCGATATAATGTTATACACATGAACAAAAGTCTTAAAAATAAACATACATGTATATAAAAACAAAAGTGTAAATATAAAAAACTATGACCTGTAAATATGTAGCAAAAATGATTCAGTAGAAGGAGTTAAAATATATCACACGTATATCGAGAAGCATAAGGTATTTATTGAAAAAAAAAACACCCGATGACCATTTAATTGTTTTGTATTTACACCGTAGTGTCTGGGCTGTAACGTTAGAGTCCGGGCGCTATTCCCGTTCTTTTAAAAGAAGATCCCTTACGTTTTTCCTTAGGGTTAAAGACTTCGTGACTAACTGCGGAATTCCGGTGAGATATAGTAAAAAGATTCTAAACAGATTTTCAAGAGACTATTTGAAAACACAAATTGATCAAATATTTTCAAGTGACATAAGATTTTGAACTAAAATTTTAAAAACAATTACAATATATTATAATTCATTTTAATACATTTTTATTTTATTTTTAAATATCATAAATAAGCCTTCTAACGAAGAATCACGTTTTATAAAAAAAGGTACCTACCTCATTAGATATTAATGACCTTTTTTGTCTCTAGTTCTAAAAGTGACATTTGAATTTGTGCCGAACAAAGAGGTGGGTTTTTGATTTTTTTTTTAATTTAGTGTAAATCAAATTTAATAATGTTATTATTAAGTTAAGAAAATATTGTGAGTTAAATACAAGCAAACACATTATAAATGTGAACACCTCACAGAATTCAAAATTTCAATTGTTTTCTAACTAAATCGGCTTTACCGATAATAAATCATTACCCGTCCAAATTGAAAAGGAGTGGGAGTAAATTAAATCATATAAATAAGTCGTCATAATGTGGATAAACTACAGTTTGAAAATGGCCTTAGACGCCGAAAGAGCTGTCACAATAATAAAAACTAAAAATAGTCGCAGAACTTAATAGTAACATTATTCAAATTAATTTACATTAAATTAAAAAAATAAATAAATGGAGTTCTACGAAACAAACAAAAAACAATTAATAAAGGGGTGGGTCGTTCCACTTATTTTAAAAACTCGGTTTCAATTCCGAGTTTAGCCACATGGACTCGATTCCTCGGACTCGGTCTTCGTTCCTTTCGGTCTCCATAGGTCCGCCGTTCCGGAATCAAAAATCGTTCATATTACAATAATGAATAGGGACGCCTTTCGTTTCTGACTCCAATCCAAAACCTTTGCCGTTCCTTGAGAGTGAGTTGGAAACGAGTGAATCCGGATTTGCGAACTCGAAGTCAGTCCACCGCCTTTGGAATCGAATTCATTGGACTTGGCCGGTCGTATCGACTCTCTTCGTGAATTGTCAAAAATGTTAACATCTATATAATGTTTAATAATGTTTACTAGCTAATTATGTTTAAAGTAAATAATAACGTAATTGGTAACATACTTAATATTCAGTTTTTCTCTTGTTAAAACATTTCAAATATTGAGTTTTTCTCTTGTTAAAACATTTCAAATATTGAGTTTTTCTCTTCTTAAAACATCGCAAATATTGACATTTTTGACGAATGTCGCTCGCTAAATTCCGAGAGAATAGGAACCGCAGTTAAGTAAGAAGGCTTTAGCCCTAAGGGAAAAGTTAAGGAATCTTGCTTAAAAAGAACGGGAATAGCGCCCGAATTATATTCAACTAGCTCATATTAAAGACAAAACATTGTAAAAAAAAAGATTTTATGGTGCTATAACAATACAAGTTCATAATAAAAACACATTAATGAAAAATAAGTTCGAATATAAACAATGTTATTTACATGACAAAACGCGTGCCATACCATACAAAATATTGCCTAAATAATTCATGGAAACATTATGTAATTATGACATACTCGTATTTATAGGTTTTCATATGTCATAGAATACAGAAAAAAATACCTATTGTTTTGTTTTGACATTTCTATTTTTCGCTCCAACGAGATCGATGTTATAAAACTTCAAAAACCAGCGGAAGTCTCAGTGTTGTCATATTTAAAAAAAAAGTGGAATTTAATAAAAATTAATAATGAAATCGCGAGTCGAACAATTTATTTAGTGACGTCACGAGCTAAAAAAAATCGTTTTTGATTATTTTATTATTAAAAAATTGTAATATTCTAATTTTTATAGCAATATTTTTGTAGTCTTAGTAGAATGTTTGATTTTTTTCCAAAGCATTATAAAATGCGTTCAAGTGGCCTATTGCGTAAAATTCACAATAGCACTTTTTAGAATGGTATTATTAGACACTGACTTAATTAATACCTAATACGAATATTGTATAATGTCACACCCCTAAGGATGCAAATACTTAGGGGTGTGACATTATATATTAACTGGAAAACACACTTTTATATCGGCAAAGCGGCTCGATACGTGAACATAAAATTGAAAGAACGTCTACGATGCATAATAATTCTCTTTTAGAATTTGTAAACCACCTAATAGAAACGAATCACTCGTTTAATACGAGTAATTCCTTAAGAACTAATTTGACTGAACTGTCGTCCTATATTTGATTTATTTCGTTAAGACCCGCTGAAACTTTGCCGTCTTCCCTTACCCACCCCCTCCTCTAATAAGTTGTTTCCATCTATTCTACTATATTTCACTTGTCTGCATTTAAGGGGAATGGCTGCGGTGCCTGTTTCATACAAAACTGAATTTTGGATTGGAGGCCAAAATACCCATAGAAACTGAATGATCTATTTTTTTTAATTAAAGTTTTAGTAAATATCTAGTACGGATAAGAAGTATTTTATTTATTTTTGTTTAACCTTATGAAATATCGGTCATAGGTGATTATTTAGGGGATATAGGTGATTTAAAAA